>JAMZAV010006520.1:0-29184 GCA_024449915.1 Sweltsa coloradensis
AGTTGTTGAATTCTACGACTGTAGGGCTGTTCATGTGTGCTTTGGCTGCAAAGTTGTATATACTTCGGATGCTTCTTGGCATAGCGAAAAGCCATGTTTTTTTAAATGCCAAATATGTCCCATTCCCTCTTATTAAGTCCTCAAGCATCGATACAATTCAGTCTCCATTTACTTATGTTTGGATGAGAAGTTTAATTCCCACTGGATGACCATGGCCAACTTCAACAACACTATGCAGCTGGGATTAAAATTAATAATATTTGCACATATGAGTAGATTACCAAACAAACAAGCAAGATTAAACGTTGAAAAGAAGATTAAAATATCTTATTACTAGTTGCTACCAAAAATGTGGAGGAAGTAAATTTAAGTAGGGATCATTCAAGGGTGGATCGTATTTGGCTGCTAAATACTCTGTTAAAGCCTTGATGTGCACACAAATTGTATTGTCCTTCGTAGAGTTCATACAATTACAAAATGTATTTCGAACGTCATGCATGGTTGTCGATTTCAACCGATTGAAACCTTTCTTAAAACCCTGGCGGGGGGATAATGTGGTTTTGCAGTGATGTTTAATAAGCGGTGCATATGTACATAGTAATATCATTGTAATATGATCATTGATATTAAACCCCTATTGTAGGCTAGATTAGCAGTGTCCAATACTTCCGCACAGGCGCGAGCGTGGCAAATTGAAGCGTCGAAAATCTAGTTCAAGATTGCGATTTGGCGTTTTAATTTATGCTTTTTAAAGCAATAAAGTATTTTACTGGATTGTTTGATATGGTTTTAGCTTGTGCAGCATGGTATTGAACAAACAGAAACAATTTGAAGTTATTGCATAAGGGAATTTAGTAATCATTTAATGTTAAAGGCTAGTATGCTTACCTGTCAAACTGGGGGCCATCTTTAAAAATATTTGGTCTACAAATAGCTCCCATTTAATTAACATGCAAACTGGGATTTCAAGATGGCTTCTAATTGTTACGGAAGTGGACCACCGACTGCTAATCTAGCCTATAGTGGTTAAATATCAATGAATATGATAGACGGTGGTGTGATGAATGAAACGAGGTTGACAATTTAATGGCAATGTCCCAAGGAACTAAAGCCTTCTCTCAACCATATTTTAAATTTCAGACTCGTGTTGGCCATTTTTGTTCTTCGATGACATTGGGGCTGACAGGGTTGGCTTGGACTGCTATAAGTACCTCACTGAAAATTAGTTACTTTCTCGACTGAGTGGGTTAACTTTAAATACAAAGTAAAATATTTAACTCATATGTTTGGTCCACTTCTTGGTCCTTTAATCTCTTCATGAACAAATAAATATATCTATTACATTGATTTTAAAATTAATAGTACCTTTATTTTATGACAAAATTTTGGACAAACTCTATTTATTATTTACCTCCATTGATGACTCGTAAATTGTGTTCAATCTCTTCCAATAAAGATGTCACAAACGTCTTGAAAAGAATATATTATGTATATTGGCTTTGAACATTTAGTTTTCAATTATAGTAGTGATTCACCTTTACGCAGATATTTTACACTATACACATTAAAAGGTCCACAAAATTAATAAAGCTATATCGCTGAAATTGTAAATAAGACTTCTGTTTGGTTCAATCGGCCTAAAACACAACCCCTGAAAAACAAAACATGGAGAATATTATGTTAGTGGTCTTGTGAGCTTACGATGATACATGAATGGTACTCAGAAGAGTGTTCAATTTCCTTAAAGAATGTTTATATCTCTGATGACCTCTTGATCTTTTCCGTATAGGCAATACTATACGGTAAAGTATATATATGATTAATTGTTTTGATCAAGCTAAAGTACTCCCTATAGTAGTTTGGCAACGTGTCTGCATGAGGTGACCTGTTTGTGATGATGACATTGATGTCCAATGGTTATCATCCAAACTGGCTGAGGCTACTAGCAAAGATAAAATTTTCCAAGGTATTGAACATCCACGAGAACTTGATCGCAGTCTACGCTGGTTTTCATGATACGTCCAAACGCTCGCCATTTTAGCATTTGGGCGTTATTTGACGAGCTCCCTTAAACATGATTGAATACGCGACTGTGTAAAACAAAATTGATCAACGAAAATTTTTGTTGATCCATCAGTTTACGTAGTCATGCTATCTGCGTGCGTGCGTGAACTTTGTAGTAATTATTCCATTGTTAAGTTAAAGGGTCAATATCAAATCAACATTTAGTCTGTTATTATTACTTTTTGGTTTCTCCTGGACATTTTCCATTTTTATTCATCCTTTATTCCTTGGATCTCTCTTTCCTTGGATCTCTTCAATTGACATATACCAATTTACATAGCTTCTGATATTCCGTTGCACTGCAGTCATCATACTTTATAGGAATGCCGAGCTGCAGTTGACGTTTCTACGTGGTTAAAAGATTACAATTATTTATAATTATATATAATTATATTCTGGCCTACACAGTACGCACACTCATTTTTGCCTATCATTACAAGGGATTAATTCGTATACTAGGTACGTTTCGGCCTCACAAATTGACTGTCCTTGCTACTTCTAATCATCTTACCAAATAATGTTTTGTCGGGGAGAAAATATATCTATAGCCTATATTATCTTGAGTTCCCCACAGATAAACATCACCAATGCGATTTGTTGTTGCAGTGACCAATACGTGTTCTTCGTAAAAAATAAGAACGATTTTCTCAACAGATAGTTCAGTAGCAAACACTGGCAGTAAAGACGGTCAATTTGTAAAGCTGAGACCTATGTGAAATATCTTGTGGTGATTGTCGTAAAACATACGGGCAGACAGGTAGAAATATCTATGCACGTACAGCCAATAACACAAATCAAGCTGTCAAACATGATGACATGACATAAGCTAGCTCAGTAAACCAACAAAAACAAGCATGAAATTGATTTCAGCAACATGAGTGATGTAGCAAATGTAACCACCCCACTGGCACTCAGTTTTTGTAACTGCCTCCATGTAGGAAATTAAATGAATCTCCAGAACTATCCCGCCCCTCACATAATGCAAGTGCAACCCACAAAAGATATGATTTGACCTCACCTATAGACTAATGAAAAATACTTTTTAAAAGATCTTTGTTCCTTTTTTTGTTAACTTGATCTTTTTATGGTTACAGTCGAGTAAAATGAATTTGTATGGTTTTAATACTACCTTCCTATTTAGGATGATGTATTCAATTTTCTAATATTTCTGTTTTGAATGAAACTCGCAAAATTCAACTCACCAAGCTGTTGGCAATCATCGGCTGGCAGTGTGGTTATCTCAATGGAATCCTCTTTAATCAGCCACTCGCACTCTTCTTTCATCTTATCCGGTGGAGACGCTTTTTCCTTTGGGTTTTCCTCAACACTTCTGCGCTCTCTTTCTTCTTTGATAGCACCAACTATTATTGGAGCGATTGCTTCGTAGAACGTAGGAACTAACGTATCGCACATGTGTGATGAAGACGCTACGTCCAAGGGTTCTTTCTTGACTTGTGCCCACCCCCATTCCTCCGTGACGACATCAGGGATAGCGTGATGGCTCACTTCAGAAATAGTCGGAACGAGTGTATCACATCCTCGTGGTGGCAACACTTTCAATAATTGCTCTTCCTTGATATCTCTTAATAATTCGGTTTCTTCCACGTTCGATATAGCATGTTGTCTAACTTCGGAGCAAAGCGTAGTCGGGACGAACGTATCACACGATCGTGGTGGCAAAACTTCCATAGGTTCCTCTTTGATATTCATTATTTCAATTTCTTCCACGTTCGATATAGCAAGTTGTTTCACTTCAGAGCAAAGCGTGGTCGGAACGAACGTATCACACGATCGTTGTGGCAAAACTTCAATTGGTTCCTCCTTGATATCCATTATTTCCAGTTCTTCTACGTTCGATATAGGAAGTTGTTTCACTTCAGAGCAAAGCGTAGTAGAGACGAACATATCACACGATCGTTGTGGCAAATCTTCAATTGGTCCCTCCTTGATATTCATTAATTGCAATTCTTCCATGACAGTATTTGATTGCACGGCTAGGCTTATGTTAAACCAGGTGAAAACTGACTGAATTTGTCGCACCCTGATGGAAATAGAAACAAAGAAGCGCATTTGAGTGAGATTCAAAGAAATTGATCAAACATAATACTAAATAGAATGATTTGTGTTTCTTAACGTCTCATATAATGACTAAGGCTATTCGAGACGATAAGTGGTGATAGATGAAGATGAAGGGCGAATATAAGGGAGGAGGGGTAACCCGATACCGGCACGTAGCCTTCTCCTTTCGAAAAGTACCAATGGGACCAACTGCTTTACGTCCCATTAATATTCAGCTAGCTTATTCTTTTCCTGCCTTTCCATGATTTGCACTGTGTTAGTTCGTATTAAAACGAGAGTTTCAGATGAGTCACACCGACTGTCATGAACCTACTGGTGGGCAAAAATGACATTGGGACCATATCTAAACACAATGTTACGAGGGAGATTTTTATTGAAGATTCCACATAGCTGCATAACATTTAGCAGTTCAAACCAACCATAGGCTACATGTATTCTAATATCTGTTAACGTTTTAGCAAGGAAACACTGGAAATAAAAGCTTTAAAAAATAGGCCTAAGCTGGGACCCTGAGCAGGTTTGAGAGCTATGCCAGCTGACCACTTTCGACGCTTTTGAAGCAGACCTACCGTTTCGTGGCTAAACTAGGGAAACGCCAAAGTCGTTGTTAGACGAGTGAGTGAGCCACGTGTTGAGTACCCGGTAACATTCCTTTTCTTCCCCCTACCTTAGGCCTCCCTAGCCTATCAAATTTATAACCTATTCTTTTAGGCTAGGATGAGGCAAATCCTGGGAAATAAACCGAATATTATGTAGGCCTATTGTTTGAAAAATGGCCACAACAACTCATTAACCCGGAAACGTATATTATAAAAACCACTCAAGTGAACTTTAACCTCCACGCTACTTACTAAAAATGTGCGATATTTCGGAGTTTCCGTCTCCTTCAAGCATCGTCCATGCCCGACTTCAACACATGTGCATGAGCATGTGTTGAAGTCAGGCATGGACGATGCTTAAAGAAGGTGACGGAGTCTCCGAAATATCTATAGGTCCTAAACCAGGTTAAAGTTCGGTTAGTGGTTTTTATAATTATAAATATTATTTTAAACTTAGCCGTTGATTTTGCATGAATCCATTTGCTTACGATCAATTATTAGCATTGCATTATAATACGCCTGTGCTCATGTGTCCCTTCATGACAAGGATGTAAGAACGTAAACAAAACAACATAACCTCAATCACTATCAGGCGCAGAAATCCAATATAGGTCAAACTTTGCGCTCGCGCTTCGCACTCAGGCGCTCTGGAACTTGAATGACTAGAAGAGGCGCTCGCGCCTGCAAGAGCGAGGTCATAATAACAATAGTGCGCTTGTGGTGAAAACTAGCGCTAAAGGCATACCTACCTAGAGCGCTCCAGTGGCCAATACGAAAGTTTCAGGAAGGCTTTGGCGACGCAATATCTACTAACTTTGGGTGACTGGTGGGCACACGAATGCAATTGTAACATGGCTACGATAGGCGTATTTGAAGAAATCACACAATTTTCATCGCCTACACTGACTGAAATGTTTGTGCGACGCAAAATGTTAATATATATCGGATAGCTATGGTTCTTCCAATAATATTGAAATACATTTTTAGACGAGTGAGCGCAGCGAACGTAGTCTACAACGCTACTCGATCGGGCCTTGGTCGTGATTAATTCTGTGTGTTAAATGTTAAATGTCTGTCTGTCCGGTCCCATACGGCCGAACGGCCTAATAGACTGAGCTGAAATTTTAAACAGACATCCGTGACCAGGTAACTGAGAACTGCTAACAAAATGAGCACAATCCGTTGCGATTTAAACCTGCAAGAAATAAAAAACTGAAAAATACGTTGAAATGTATAGGAATTATTTAACGACAATGGTTTTCATTTTGAAATAATATATTTTGTTTGTTATTTACCTGGCTGTAAAATGCCGTGTCCAAGGTTAATCGAATGTTGGACGTCAAGGTACCCCCAAATTCCGCTCGTAGATTGAGTAAACCTTGCAATATTTTCACGTATTTCGTACTGGCTATGTTTTCCATAGTATTGTCACAGATGATGGACTATACTGCGTTATATGCATTTCAAAACATGCAACATTAAATGTGACTGAGAAAAATAATCCATTCAGAACTGAACTTATATCCTAATCCTTAAATTCAACCTACCAAGGCCCTATACCCTAGGCCACTGCCTCCTAGATGTTCGTCGTGGCTCCTCCTTCCCTGCCTGTCCATGCGCACAGTGTTAATTGTTGTCCCACAGCGCTAGTTACCGTCCCCAAGAGCTTTCGTTTGTTTTTAATGTAGTTATGGTTATCACATTAAATGTCATCTCCCATGTATTTTACTGTTGAATCCAACTAAATTGAATGTTTTAGATCATATTTTGGATACGTACATCACTCATCATGGTTTGTAGAAAAGTAATATACAAATTTGTCTAGTTATATTATGCTGGTAATTAAACAAAAAGTAGATATTGAATACTTTGTTGATTGATAATATGAGGTTATATTTAGTTTGATGTCTTGGTAAACCGGAAATCATACAAACTACAAAGTATGGTCAAGCTGGAAGATTTTAAAGATCCAAAGCTGGAGCATTAATAGTCGCTTGACACGATAGCGCTTGTGAGCAATGTGTTTTATGCCAACCCAACTCTAAACGCTACAAAATGTATGGCCTACGTCGTAGGTCCTAGGCCTAGGAGCCTACGCGAAGCAATGTATTTGAAATATATTTAAAAAAGGTAATATCTCGGTCCACGCGGCTTTGGCCTAGCGACACGACGCAATATGTTATTTGAAATACATTATAATATCTCGGGCCACACGGCTCCGACGCCGCTAAGCAAGGTTTTTGTATTCGAGACTAGATAGCTAGGAAGAGCGTAGGTTTTTCATCCTACTATGTTTACCTAGGTTTATTTAATTACTTACTATATAAAGCCTACCTTATGGTATTGACGATCCCACTGAAATCCTCAAGAAGGCTATATAGATACTATTTTGTTTATATTTTTAATAACAAACTTCTTATGCAGACAAAAATGAACGCCATGACTGTATAAAGGCAAAGATTTTCAACAAAGCACCGCCCTCTGGAAGTATGTAAACCTTTACCAGGGTCCACTAGATACTTATGCTGATAGGTATCTAGTGGACCCTGATTTTTAGACCCAATGATATTTAACATCTATACTAGGCTAGATCCCCAGTCATGATCCACTTCCGTGACAATTTGAAGCCATCTTGAATAGGGCAGTTTGATTTGTAGACCAAATATTTTTCAAGATGGCTGTCAGGTTGACAGGTGAGTATATTAGCCATGAACACAAAATGATTACTAAATTCCCTTATGCAATAACTTCTTATTGTTCCTGTTTGTGCATTCCCATGCTGCACAAGGTAAAACCATATCAAACAATCCAGAAAAATACTTTATCTCATCTAAAACATAATATCAATCATAAATTAAAACGCCAAATCGCCATCTTGAATAGGGCAGATTGACGCTTCAATTTGCTACGCTCGCGCCTGTGCGGACCAAGGGTGCGGACGTATTACTATCAAAGATGTTGGAATAGTATGATTACTATGGATGTAAAATACCATAAGCTACGCTGGACCCTTATTCTGTAACTATGTAATAATTGTCACTCTACGGCGCTGTGACAAGTTATCATTTCACGTGAAAAGATCTCACGTGAAAAGAGCGATTCTGAAGGCCAAGTGAGAAGTTGAGTTGTCACAAGCACAGGGATTTGGTTAAACTTCAAAGCGACTGAGCCACCGTAGCACGTAAAGTATTTCAACCAATCAGAATAGGCGAATAATGTTAATGGCGTTGTTGTTTCTTTGTTTTCTTTGTTGTGTGTCAACCTTAGCCTACAAAATGTCAGACTAGGCATAGGCATAGCCTTTCGTAGGCTGTCAGTGTCGTGCTAAGGCCTAGCTTTGATACTGTATTATGATATTGAACACACTTCTTCCCAATTCTTAATTTTAAAGATGCATTTATGATGGTCTGCTACCTTTGGGTAAGCCTAGGCCTAGGGCCTAGCCTACGCTCATCTTGTGACAGTCGTAGGGCTCTAGAAACATGCAATTAGTAGGCCCTAAAGCCCTAAAACCTATGTAGGTTGGCCTAATTATAACAGTAGGCCTAAGCTTTAAGAACTACTTATATTGATGTTCAAAGGCCCTACATTGAGACGTAAGTTCACATTCCCTCACTTTGCAAAACAAAAACAAATACATAACCTCACTTTTTTCTTTGAAATCAATGGAAAAAATTACGTAAACATTTAAAAGGTGCAAAAAGGAGCAACAGGATGGTTAAAACACCACAGTATAATACATTTAATAGCTTCAGATTTGTATAATTAATATTCTTTGGCTTTAACTAGCTTTGTGATAAGTTCTCACAAACATTTTTGTCAGTGACAACTTGTCACGTGAAATCAAATGATAACTTTCAAAATGGCGTTACAGAATACCAATCTGGAGTTCTCACTTCATTTCACGTGACAAGTTGTCACTGTGCGTTATAGAATGAGGGTCCTGCTTTTTAATGTCCTTGGATTATTGATTTTTTTACACTGCCTCCTAGATATTTAAATGGCTTGTTAAACATAAAAGCTTAAATATGCTACTTTGTATTATTTACTGTAGCCTGTAATAATAATTTAAAGCGAATGTATTTTTTGTTGTACAATGATATTATTATTCAACACTACAGAGAATTGTTGGATGAGCAAAGCGAAGATTTCAATTTCACTGACCCCCACAAAATTTACACCGGGTGTTTTTTTTTTTCTGTCTGTCTGTTTGATAGTTCGCGCTTTAGGCAAACGGCATAAGCAATCTTGATGAAAATTGGAGGGGATCTTCGAAATCTCTGAACTTAGACTTTCCACGTTTTTGGGAACAATCAATCAAATATTTATTTTGACTATCGTACTTTAACGATTTTTTTTCTATTTTTAATGAGATATTTTCGTGATATTTGACCCGCGACCGGGCAAACTGCTACTCCGATATTGATGAAACTTGGAAACGTTTAAAAATCACAGAAATTATATATGTTATGATTTTATAGACATTTGAAGAAATATTTAGAAATCGTATTTTTACGATTTTTCCCCCGATTTTTAATACGATATTTTCGTGATACTTGGGCCAATTCTGACGTAATCATTGGACAGAAATATTTGAAAAAACTCATCCATCAACGCGACTAAAAAAAGCGTGCACGAAGGGGCCTAGTAATAATGATAATAGTGGAGGGGTACGCATCTTAGTATCTACTGGTTTCTCGAGTGCCAGAAGAAAATTAGTGGGATTTCAAATCCTGGTATTTGTTCTACTGAATCAAAACATTTAGAATGAAATTGGGCTGTACTATTGCTATCGCTCGAGCCCGTGCCTTATTCCTGGAGCCTGCGTGCTAAACCTGAAGTCGCGTACTATTCCCATAGCCTGCGAGATTTGTCTGGAGCCTGCTGCTTGCGTTATATTTCTGGAACCCACGTGTTATTCCTGGAGCACGTTTGAAAATTTTGTCAGTTGTCAACATACTTAGTGGTAACATTTGGGACGAAAAGGATTTTTTTAAGCTATTTTTTAGTTTTTAAAAATTAATTACATTTTTTACGATATAATTTTTTATAGGTTGGTTTCCTGCCGGATTTTGCTGTCCATGTTAACAGCTCTCGATCTATTGGACCTATACGTAGTTATGAAATTTCGTCAAAATCGGACCAGTAGTTTGGCCTCTGGCGTCGAACACACATACAGACAGACATACAGACATACACAACGAACAGCCGTAAAACTTGCCACAGTCTTCGATTTCTGCGCTCACTCGTCCAATTATTCCCGGTCTGAAAATAATCTGTCTCAAGTGTTATTTTGATTATGTTAAGAACCAAAATTATATTCACTTATTTAATAGATATCTAGTACGAGCCTTCAATAATCTGCTTTCAAATTTTTACGATTTTATTCAATTTAACTTTGGTGGAGGCGCCGGGTTATGTCGTAAAACCATATTGCCTCTTAAACTCTGGTATTTCGTATCAGTGGACTTTATTTTCCTACTTGTCGCTGCCTCTATGACCCCGTTCTATTGATAAGCTTTGTTTTCCAAACATTGGCACACACTGCCCAGCCATAACACAGATCAATTTTTGTTATGGTTGAGTAACTTTATTTCACTTAATTAATAGTAAACATATTTTTGTTAATGGCTAAGGAAATAAAATCTCTTTTTAAGTCTTAAATTTCTAGAATTGTAGGCTCTCACTAGTTTTCTTGAATTTGGTGGAGGTGCCGGGTTACTGTTTTACAAAGTTTCACGAATGCAGTATGCGACGTTTTTGAATAATTCATGCAAACTTTATGTACAACGATCAATAAAACCAGAACAAATACAATTATTTACTAGTCACTTATCAACTAAACATGATATATCGTGGGCACAAGTTTAATTTACGGTAAATTAAATATTACTTATCTCTGAAACATACACCGCTTCACAATGATTTGCGGTAAATTATAATATATAATATATTCAATATGCTCGGTTTTTCGGTTTCAATGCCACGTACAATATATATATTTTATGCATTAAGCTCTAATGATGGAAACTACATCTATTATATACATACAAAATATTGTACAATTATTTATTTACCTTCTCATTATCATCTATTTTCATATTGGCATATACATTCATATCTCCTTTTTATTTGTTTTTTTACTTCTTATAATTTACCATGAAAACTGATAATTTCTAGGCCTAACGATCTTCAAATTTAAGATGTTGCAGAACAGAATATTAATATAAAAACTTTATCATCTGGGCATTTAATATCACTTAAATTAATTTATAACATCAAAGCGGCTAAATGACTCGTACAAATATTTTTTTCGTTGAGAACTCTGTAACTTGCTGCTGTTACTGTTGCAATTCGTTTTTAAAACTAATTACCTTGTTAATGTAAAATAATGGCCCCTCTCCGCTTAACTACTATAAATGAATCGTTATCTTTAAACCTGTATTACCAGGAGAAACAAAAACAAAATAAACAAGCTGGATCCCTACTCTCCGATTGGAGCTTTCTCTCTTTTTTCAAAGTATCGAGTAATCGGTGTAGCAAGAAAGGCCAACGTCCGCCACCTACAGCATGAACACTAATCTGAACCTGTCAGCCAACACTGGAACTAGTCATTGAAGCGTGTTATTACAGAAATGCTTTCGTCGGGTGATTAATAGGCTTTGTCTGACGGTTGTATCACTTTTTATTTATTATTTATTATTTATTTTTTTAGCAAATATAGCTTCATCAAAACAAATACAACACATCAGTAAATACAAAATTTGTTTTACAAAATATTAAATTTACAAATTTAAAAAAATGCCAAATTTACAAATTCACAACATGCTTAATTTAAATATTTAACAAATTAACCAAATTACAATCAATACAAAATGTACCAAATTTCGAAACATTATTAATTAACACAAACATAATAAATAGGAAGTTTTATTTTTACATAAGTATGGCAGCAATCTTTAAATTTTTTGAAACTTTTTGAATTCTTATATTTTTTATCTAAAAGATTGTACGATTGAATGCCACTATAAACTATCGAATGCATGGATCGAATTGTGTTTGTGTGATAATACGGACACCACACTAATCCGGTCAACTTAGTCCTTCTTCTGACTAGTTCCATTCGCTATTGTGCATTCGATTATTGCTGAAAACTTATATTATAAACCAATATAGCGTTTATTGGCTTACTTAGGCCTTCTTCTGACTAGTTCCATTCGCTATTGTGCATTTGGTTATTGCTAAAAACTTATATTATTAACTAATATAGCGTTTATTGAGTTACATACATAGGGGAAATCACGCTAATAAAATATTGGTGAATGCAGATTGGTTTCCTTACAATCTACATTTCACTTTATATCCTATGGTAATTACAATTTACAATTATAGTTATGTATAAATGATATGTCAATTTATATCCTATGGTAATTACAATTTACAATTATAGTTATGTATAAATGATATGTCAATTCTCGGCATTTTCTTTTAATATTTGGTGGTCGAGTACATTTGAATTTCTTAGATTTGATTGTTATAAAATCTTACTGAAATTCTGTCTATTTCTTCCTGTATTAAGCTCGCTTGCCGTATTAATTATTTTAAAAAACAAGTTGTTATTGCTTGGACATGACATGACATGACATAACATGACAGTTTTGTGCTAGGAAAATTCAGAAAATTTAAACAAATGGAACATCTTCTGATTTCTTCAAAACACATTCTGTTTTAGAAAATGTTTTAATATATTTCATAGTCTAAAAAACCAGTTTCAATCATTTTTGTTTTGAAATGCTTTTCTAATTTTCCATATTCATACGTTGCACATATATTATTTAAGTAACACACACTAAATGTTTGTGTTACAAAAAATAATTGTCACATGATAGACTATTATTGAAGTAACCATTTCTCCACTTCAAGATATTTTCAAATAAATGTACATTACCAGTATAATAAAACGATATACATATCTCAAAAGGCTCAACGTTTTTAAAGATTGTCAGTGGGGTATATTAAAGTTTTTAAATGGCGTACATAAATATAAAAGTTTGATACTTTTTATGGATAAAGTGGTTACTTTCGTGCCAAGTTAACGGTTTTCAAAAGGTTATACAAAAAAGATTATGGTTTAAATGGGAAACGAAATAATAATTAAGTCGACAAACGAATTAGTGCACCACTCTCGCTTACGGCTGAGACTTTAATTCAAGACTTTTAAAATAACACAAATAACAATTAAAACATATTTAATGTTTTTTTTTCATAATTTTTCTAAACAAGTCTAGAAATAAAATTCGAATAATATAAACTTTTGAAAAAATTGAACAACATTAAGAGTCAATAATCATTTTACTTTAGTTAAGTGAGGGTGTGGAAAGATTGATAGGAGGCTAGGAGCCAACAGCTTACCTTGAAAGAGTTCGGTGGCTGTGTAGAGTTGAAGGTCCCACAAATATATACAAATCAACTAACATTACGACGAAACGTTTCTGCTTGAACAGCCTTGTTCACCCGTCGGAGTTGAGATAGTAACTAAAGTACATTTTCTGTTGGAAAGGATTACCACTTCCCGTAAAAGATAACTCTTTAAATTAACATCACACAAATTAAGCTGAGTAATATGGCATTGCTTTTGCAGAAATTATATTAAATTTTTGTGATATCGTTGTTTATCATTTCAAGTTACCCCACAAAAGGCTGACGTGAACTTTACGGCCGACCTGATATTTTCTTTGGTGATAGACTGCTAGTGTCACTACCGTAGTTAGATCAGGCCAATGGTGTTACAAAGCACTTTTTATTTGCGTTCAATATTGTTTTTATACCATTAGCATCAGCGCAGGTGTAAAACGTTTTCAAAGCACTAGTACATAATTACTATCATGCTATTTTCTGTTATCATGACTATATCAATTAAAACACGATTTATATATTTTTTTTAAAATCAACTTCATATTGCTTTATTGAATCTTACATACTATCTAACCTACATTAATCTTGAATGCATCTACTCTTTCGATAACAAGCCAAAGTTAACAATTTTATTTTCATATTGTATTAAATAAAGTAGGTCAAATATCGTTTGAAACCGATATAATATTAATAACGCTACCCCCTGATGCATCAACAGTACCGTAACGAAGTCAATTTGCCTTGCGCAACGATTCATTTCACTGATTTTTTTATTGAATGCACTCATTTTAACGATACTTTTAAACAACTCCTTTGATATCTTACTAAATACGATATTTCGCTTGATATGATACAGTTGCTTGTATTTTCAACGGTATCCTAAGTATATATCTTGAGAGTCGAGTTCAACTTTCAATAGCCGTCCGTATTACCATCGTTTACACGCTACATTTAACTTTGAAAATGGAACAGACATCAATTTACTATTATATATGCAGCACATCAAAGTATTTCTATTGTGCCACTTCATTTATAAAATATGTGTCATCCATATTCCTATCATCGAAATGGTCGAAAATCAGACAACCTAGCAATATTTCAAGATGAAAATTTAACGTTTTTAATAAGAAACAATAATTACAGTATAGCGATTTTTTCTATAATATTTTGTGCCTTTTTATTGTCATATAAATATATATGTGTGCAGGAATGGTCCAACGTAATGGAAACGTGCAAAGTCCACCTTATTTCTGTGCAAACTTAAAATGCTGCTTTAAAAAATACGACTCTTATAAGTCATGGTTCTTTACTTATATGTGATGAGTACTTGTTAATTATAATTATTTTTTTTATTTGTTACGTATAAATACTGTGCATTATACTTAATTCGGATTGTATTAATATTACACAAATTCCACCTACGGGAGTGTTTCCCGGACCATCCAAATCGAGAAAAGTACCTCGCTCATACCTGCGTAAGTAATGACACTAAAAATATGTTTGTTTGGTCAATTCACAGCAACAGTTGTTCGATGCTTTATTGTTCAATCCATTCAAGTCTAATGTAACGACTATACAGAATTAAAAAGTTACCGTCTCGGTGGTCCCAGTTGGCTAAGGCGTCCACCCGGAAGTGGGAGACTCGGGTTCGTCCCGATCGGGATGGATTTTTAATTTCTGGAATTGTATAAATATTAACAATTCCACCCACGAGTGTTTTCCCGACCATCCAAATCGAGAAATATTATAAGCATATATATAACGGACACGACAGTAACATTTAATGGCTTATGACTAATTTGGAAACTACCTTACAACATTTTCAATTCCGGTCAACATTCATCGAATCTGGTGTTGCCAGATTCAAGATGCAAATATTGTGGTTGGATTGAGTAAGATCTTAGTCGTAAACATAAAGCATTCACACGATAAATCAACCGTTTCGAGAGATTTATTTTGTTTCTATAATGCCAAGAAAAGAGATAGACGAGTTCCTTAAAATAAGCGGTCTAGTTGTGCGTCGTAAGAGAAGTAGAATCAGACTTATTGTGAGTTAAGAGTCAGAGGGTAAAGGAACTACTGGATATTATATTATTGAAACTCGACAAAGATCTAAGACGAGTTTACCAATTAGTGAACAAGACGTCAAGACAAAATATTTTATTTTATTTTTCTGTTACTAAGAATTTGATTGCTCTACCAAACCCAAATAATTACGGTAGTGATTCTTAATGTTTTTATTATTGTGTGTGTTCATGGTGAAAAACTTACAATTACAGGTGTTATGTTCGAAAAAATTGTCAACTAATTATGAATTAAATGAAGAATTTCATACGATATAATATGTGTCCCGAAAAATAATAACTTTCAACTTATAAATTCAACATTGCATGTCTTTTAAGAATAAAATCTAGATAGTATCCCGGTAATATTATAACCCAGGATCTATTATAATATATAAGCCGGAACTGATGTAGAAAAAGGATCTATTTCTCCTACCACCACGTTAAAATTGGCTTACCGTTTTACCAAATGAAATTGAGATTATTCTATAAGAAAACATTGAAAATTTGGTCGCTATATAAGATTTATTGACAAAAAGCATCTTTGGAAACTAATCTTGCTTTCAACTTCACTTACTCAAAGCTTATTTAGTGGGTTATTGTGGACGCGTGTAGAAGATCTTGTCTTAATTCAAAAACATTTTTGTTGTAAGATAAGTTTGGTAATTAATCTCCAACTAGAAACATTGTATGTTTCTAGTTGTAGTTGGCACAGGCTCTACGACCATATGTATCTCGCAATAGAATTCTTATCTTTGTCATTTGAGAGTTGTGGACTTGTTAAAAACTTTCGTTCTCTCTATTATAATGTACCCTAAAACTTTTATCTTAATACAAGTTACAAACTGCGTTTCGTACTAAATTGTAGACTAGGCAGCATACTATTATGTGTGTGCTTTAGTAAAATATATCGACACTAAAAAAATTATAATACTACAAATTTGAATTTTTATTACATGTTCCGCCTATCATTAATTAAAGAAAACAATGATACAATGATTAAAATAAAATATTAAAATTGTATTTTTTGTAGTTTGATGAGTTCAGTTATAGCTAGCATAGCTGAAGTATCTTTTACTAAAATTAAAGTGTCCGGCGAAAACTAGCTCAATTTTATCGTGTTTTATGTGTAATTACAGTGAAAACGGTTACTCTCATCTTGATGCAACTTTGAGATAAACTACAAAAACACATAATACATAGTTTGTCCGTCTAAGGTTGTTATCACTACTTCATCCCTGGTTGGGTACAAACAATCCAAGTCAACTTAATCTTCGAATGCAGGTGGTTACGCCTTCACTGGCGCTCAATCTCCGTGGGAAAGGTGGAGGTGCGGTTGGCGAGGCCATATCTATCTCGCAGACGAAACCCGTAAGGCTACTTGTTGTGGTTTGTCATTGACATAACAAATATAACGTTTTGTTACTTTTGCGCACACATTTCTTTAGAAAGTGGAAAACCGACATGTGTTGTGTATATGCCTGGAAGTGTGTTAAATATCTAAAAAAATACGCTCGTTCAGCCACCGACGTGGGTGTAAATGCAATTTCATAGCGGCTTAGTTTAAATAATTTATTTGATTCATTTCAAACGTCGTGTATTCCTGACGTCTTCAATGTGTAACTGACAATGCCTGGTAGCCGCGATGTATATCCTACGTCCCCCCGCCCCCCGAGTAGGCACGAGCTCTCCCTCTTGAGACGGCATCAGCGGCCAGGGCGTGCAGACGAGTCTGACAAAGTCAAGTGAGGAGTCCATTAGACATGTGGCGTATGTGGAGCACGAGGGTGGATGAGCGATCATCTGTTCTCTGTCCTCGTACTTGAGCTGACGTGTCGGGTCACGATGTCTTGTGGCGGGAATCGATTGATGTTCTGTGTCTGCATTTTTAAACAGTGTTATTTCAGGTCAACCTTTAAACACCAACATGTATGCGTTTAGTTTGAAGTGCATACAAAAAACTGTAAATTATTGTTTACGTCAATCTGCACATTTTTAACGGTTATAGGCATACATTCATCTTGCATTGTTATACGTATTTTATTTCGTCAATATTCAAATATCAGCAATGTGCACTTACCTTTTTGTTGGCTAAACAGTGGTTCAAAGTCATGATGATAAACGTAATCTATTAATAATATTTTTGTTTGTGCTCACCATTCACATTCCTGACCAGACACGTATTTTCAAGTTAAAAGTATTTTTCTTGATTTGTATTTTTCTGCATTTGACAATTTTGCTTATTACTTTTATAATTTTTTATTATGTCAACAAAAATAAATCTGATGTTGGGATTAAAGCTAGATATTTGCATACAGTAAAAATAAATAAATAAATAAATATTTCTGATTTAAAATTTACTGAAAATGTATTTACATTTGATTTTTTAAATCCTATAACCGTCATTAAATTGTGCCAACAAATTATATGAAAGTATAGTTTATATATGGTATTCTTTTTTTCATTACTGTTACACGTAGTTAATATGCTACGTAGTTAAAATATAAAACAAAAATAATCTGAATTCCCAGGCGGTTTGAATGCGTGTAAGGAATACATAAACAGGGAAGACGACGTGTGTTCTGGTTTGGGGACAATGTTCTCTTTGTTGTTGCTTTTGTCCTTTCCAGAAATTTTGACATGAATTTATCAATCATTTGTATGAGTTTAGAAGCAAAAACAATAGGAATCACACAACATTTTCTCAATTATTGTACTATATCCAGGACTAGTTTCTGATAGCATAAATAGTAATTTTCATTATTTATAAAATATTGCAGTCATATAATTGAGCTTAAAGTTTTACGTAATAATAGCTGGAAATACAGGAAAATCGTCATAACCCTACAATCACCAATCACAATGTGCTCATTTAAAAAAAAGGCATTGTTGCTGATTATCTTAGTTACTATCTAGCTTTTTGGAATTATTTCAAGTATGATTAAGAAATAAATACTAATAAACAATAATTTGAATAACAAAATATATCATTTGCAAATTTGTGTATTTTCAAATGTGTATTTGTGTATTTTCTATATTATTATGAAAAAAAATGTCTGGCGGGTTTTTACTATTATTTTACTATATATTTTTACAAATCAAGGTACACATGTGATCTTAAATTGTTGAAGATATTGAAATTGTCGAAGTTAGCTATGAATTAATAAGAATTAAACTCAAAATACTCAATGTAATAGATTAGATAACTTAGTCGTTTTTATCGATGTCTGGAACACCCAGTAATCTTGTATATCAGGAAAAAGTTACAAGAAGCCAGTTAAAAGTTGAAAGTTGAATGCATTGAAGTTTGTTTGGGCGAACTTACACTCTGGTTATTATTGGTAGAAAGTTCACGTCTTCTTTACAGGAAAAAACAAGCGATGGGACTTTATTGCCCTGCCATTAAAACAGAAAACTATGTTTTATTAGGCTGGATTATACCTGAATTTATAGCAATGCAGGACATTTCATGTTTGTTTTCGTGAAGTAAATTTCTTTTCTTACTCTTTAGATCACTTGTAACTAGCGATTACGTAGAGTTTGTATTGATTTGTGTATTACTAACTCACATTAAAATTACAATCAAATCGAGTGTACAAAACTGGCTTTTTATAAAGCATCTACTACCATGTTACTAGCAATGTCACACAATAAAGTTCCATTGCTTGTTTTTTTCCTGTGAAGAAGACGTGTACTTTCACCAGAGATTATTTTAAATAGCTCAAAATATTTCCTTAATCATTATTGAGTAAATTGCATGCAATGGAGAACACTGCTTATCACCGCTGTTAAAACAACTTTTTTGCAAATAAAAATATTGATTAAATATCTATTCGTGCGTTTTAATGCGCTACCTTGACGAGACAAAAAAATATTTAATAAGTCACCTTTCAAAGGTTGGATGCCTATGTCGCCGTCCCCAATTTACATTTTTACAAGGAAATCGAATCGATACTTCAATTGATACTAATAAAAACTTAAATTATTTAAATTATCCATTGCAATTTCATGTGCTTAGATCGTCGCAAAGCTACCACTAAGAATTCTGGTATTATACAAAATAGTGCACAGTACTTCAGCTGTAGTATTGTGGAATTAAACAACACAAACTTCATAAACAAATAAACACAATCCATTATTGCACGCCAATATTATATTATTTCGTTACATTTATTGTCATGCGATAATCTTTTTGAGTGAGTTTGACATAGTTAATGAAATTTTTGTTTATTTGTTAAATTTCTCAACCGTTTGCCAAGGAATAGTTGATCTTTTTCGTTCCGGCAATGTTTCAAATTTATTGACTTGCGTATACATTTTGTGTATTGTTTGAATATGTTTTAAGTAACCTATTGAAATAAGATAAAGGGTTCATCTTTTTTGTAGGAAAACAGATGGCACCCGATATCAAAATACAATAAATTTATAAAGAATGCAAAAATTTTCGTTAAATTAACTTTTCATATAATCTAAATCATTGCATATCTTCAAATAATATACAAAACAGATAATATACATACGTTTTTTAATTAAGTATGCCACTTTTCACAATGTTGAAGCTTGTTAAGTGTCTGAATTAATTAATTAAAATTCCCTCTTTTGTATAAATTATTGACAAATTAGTCTATAAACAAAATTGTTTCATACGTATGACGGCACAAATCGTTTGTAAATAAAAGTATGTTGCAGAAAAAATGTGAAACTTTAGAAAACTTACTTTTCTGATGTTTTTTAATGAAGATCAATTTATTCCCTAAAGTTGTACAAAATTAATATTCAAAACCAAATTCGCTCCAATATTTTCTTGGATAGAGAAAACTATTTGACAAATTCGTCTTGTTCACTTAAGATTTTTAGCTTAGTTCTGTGAATAAGACGACAAACGAGATGTAGTAAATATTGTGATACACTTCCTAATAAAAAAAGTGTGTCAGATAAAGAAGTTAGAGGGTTAGTTGGAACAATTACTCTGTTGTAACAGATCACCCGAACAATTTATGTCTGACGGGTGGAAGGTTGTAATGTAAGTCAACAGATAACCCCAGCAGGAGAGGTTAGGACTGATGGCTCTGTAACGGAGGGGCGTGGACAACGGGAGCGAGAGGATAGCATGCGTGAGTGTTGAGGGGGAGACAAATGAGAGTTAGGAGAGATAGAAACATCTGGACGACACTCATTTGTTATGTGACTGTTCCCTACGGGAGTAGGTCGTCAACATAATGGTTAACATAAATAATCTAGAGTGTTATCAACACTTCGTCTCTCAGTTAAAGCTTAATTTGTTGAACGACGTTGTTATTTAAATAGGGCTTAAAAGATAAGAAATATAATTTTTTGTTGAACATAGAAATGTCCCAAATGTAATAATAATAAAACTTCCAGATTTCAAATGTCCCGAATGTATAATTCGCACATTTAGACAATTTGTTTCTTAAATACTTCCAGATTATTTATTTATTCTTTATTTATTTACTTAGACGGTAACTCATGTTGATATATTAAGTCTTTTGTGTCAAATCCAGACACATCTACGCAATGAAATAAATAACGCGAACAAGAGTAATTTTGAAATATTTACATGTGAAAATAATGGAAGCTACTGGCAGTTGGGAGATTCGGGTTTGATACCCGGCTGAGATGAAGTTTTAGATTGAAGATTGATTTTCATATACTTACTAAGGTTTTACGTCTGAAGTCAAATTATTGGTTGAGTAATGCGAGAGAAGCGAAGACTCAATTTGGAAACACTAGACTAGAGAACACTAAAGCTCGATTTTCAGTGTTTGTTCGTGCACTGAATTTCAAACGGATAGGCCAACTCCTACATTGATGAAATGTTCAAAGACGTTTTGAAATCTCATTACTTGGACCAGCCACGCGTGTATATAATAAAGCATTATTTAAATTGAAAATTGCGCTTTTACTTTTAAACATCTTATAAATTCGAAGTTAAATGATCGAAATTAAATTATGTTCACTTCACAATTTCACATAATATGTTCAGACAGTTCTTAATAATAATATTAATTGACAAAACTTTGAACATTTCGAAATAAAATAATTATTTAAAATATTAAAGGCTAATCGAAATTGAAGTAAAAGCATTGGCCTAGAAGGCTTGATGACGCGACTAAATATACGAGTTTACAAAGGAACAGTTTTCGAATGTTACTGGATATGACCATTGACTATTAAAAAACTTAAATATATGCCTGATTGAAAACATATTGTTGTGAGTAAAGATCTCGTATTTGTTATTCCATTCATCGCTGCACAAACGTTGATTATTGGTTTTCAAAATAATTGCTATGTGGCATAAGAAAATTGCTCTATTATTAAACTTAAGAACGTGTAAAAATTGAATTTACCCTTCACTTTCTAGTACGTAACAAATTTTAATATGTTTATGTGTGCATAATTTAAAACATTGTATTCGTTTTTGTTTACAAATTATTTATAAATCTGCATACATTTTATTTTTGATCAACTCCAATCCTTCAAGTAGTGTCCTAGCTCAAACGGTCTGTTGCGTGTTCGTTTGTATCACGTCGCATCTAGCTGCACTCCGACTGTTCGCGTGTTAACGTACAATTGCCAGGGAGTTGAATGCAGTGCTTTATGCTCTTTCACACTCGACGGTGCAATTTGTCAAAATGGCGACCAATTGTATTCATTTCACCGTCAAGGTTAATTAAAATCAGGAACCATACATCCAAGTTACATTTTCCTACAATCTTACCTAAGGTTATGCTACACTTTTAATGTGACTCTCGCATGTGATATTCTACCCTACTCTATGACTTATATGCAGAGAGAAGCACGAATATGAGCTTGGGGTTTACAGGTCACACCTGAGAGAGAATGTATGATCGAAATTCGGATGTTGAATTTTAAAACTTTACTCTCGTTGTGGCTCGACCCCATGTATCACGTAATGCATTCAGATCCATAACCCTAATCTCATATGGTATTATTTAGCTTATCGATAATTGAGAAGGGCTACATTTTTTTTAAACTTGACTGCAAACTAACAATTTGCTATTACAACTTTAGCACGAAATATCTCCGAACGAAATTGGGTATTTCCTTATATATACCATGTTATGAATAAAACAAACTTAGGTAGGCCTACTCGCAATGGAAAATATTTATTTTCAGTTATCTACCATCCAGGCAAGCAATTGTATAAATGTCATTTATTTGACATATTGTGGATTTATTATGGTGGTAGTCTTTACGGTGAAAATTTAACTTATAAAAGTATATTATGAAGATAAATTACTATAAGGATTTACAAATATTAACTGTAATTGCGTTGGGATTGTTGCTTATAATCTCAATATAATAGTTGGAATTAAACTCATTCAAAATTACAAATACAAATATAATAATGACGAGTAACGAGGGGCAAAAGAGTCGCAGATATATAAAATATTCTTGATGTTCGTAGTAAAATCGAAAGGTTAATGGGAGATTAGTAACTGTTTAAAGAGTAGTTTAAGAATAGTGAAAAATATTAAATCGGATACTTTGATATTGAGTAGCACACTGCATTCATCTTTCAAAGGTTTAAATAAAGCACTTTCAAGAGAATTATTGAGCAGGCATATTTGTGTTGCGATTGTGTTAAATGGCCTCTTCAAGTGTAAAATTTCTTTCTCGTTCGGTCAACGGCTGCTCACTGTATAAGTCGTAAACAAAGAGATAAAGTCATATTTTAAATTAATTTTTTTTATTTTAAAACAGAATAATAAACGAAAGCAAAATTACTCTCCGTGATCAATTCGATTTAGGTTTTTTAATTCAACATACATACGTGTTTTGACAAACAAGAAAACAAACGATAAATGCAATTCCCCTTTCAACTGTCTTTTAAAGCCATTACCGAGGAAAATATTTAATATGAAAGCAAACAACTTTTTGTTCAACCTGTTCATTTTGAAAGCGCTGTAAATTATCTTTCTGGAGTACACAAGCGTTGGACAACAACATTTCCTGGCAACGAACATTCTATACATTTTTTGCAGTTGTTGTTCGTTTCGCGAAGTCATAAACAACAACAAACGTCAGGTTGACAGAAACTCACATACTAAGGTTTCTACCTCGAACTAAACCACAAAAGAGAGAAACTCTCCCAACCAATAATAATATAATAAAAAGAAAAGACCATGTAAACATACACTAGTTCCATCTTGGAATGAATGGATGTCTTGTGACACTTCCTGCTAGCTACGTCACGATGCTGAATCAAATTACAACGGTCCACGTCGTACGTATACGCCTTTCCTTGTCGAATAAAAATATCGCACATTGTCGAGTCTCAAGACAAGCCTAGGACCGGAAACGCCGTCGGAGTTCCACTCCATTTCCGGTCCCCTATTGTGCAGTTGAACTTAATTGAATGATCACGACTGCTACGGAGGATTGGATAGGTTGTCGACCTGATAGTTAATGAGTGTAGTTACGCTTGCATTTAACCCTAACATATTATCACGTTTTGTCAATATTTATAAGGCAATTGGACGAAGAGGAATTCAAATTATCTCATATTTAAAATTTATTTCAAAATTTGATTAAATTAATTTTTAAACCATTTTGTTTCTTCAAATAAATACCAGAACTTGATGGTACTATTATATCTCCGCAGGATCGTTTCCTAACGAGGAAAACTTTGGCGTACCTATCACCCCTCTAACTATACTTGCAATGTTAGTAATTATATAAACCATTGAACTAATAACAATAATTATATTCGGGACAATGGAATATTGATTTTATTTGGGGTTTTATTACAATATTGAGGATATTGTTTGAGAGCCACATCAAATCAAACGAAATAAAACAGGAATAGCAAAATTTAGCTGAGAATGATACATATTTTGTTTGTAATGAACAGATCAATGTTCTGCGTATGAGAAATAAGTGAGCATGGACATAAATATTTTGTGGATCCATGGGATGACAATGTGGGTCCAGTGTACTAATCATTACAAACTAGGCCGCTTCGCTGACGATTTTTTCAGTCGCGTTTATGGATGAGCATTTATGGTTGATAATCGGCCCAAATATCACGAAAATATCGTATTAAAAACTGTGGGGGGGGGGGGGGAATCGTAAAAGTAAGATTTCTATGAGAAATATTTCTTTAAATGTCTCTAAAATCATAACATATATAATGTCAGTGATTTTAAACGTTCCCATAATGTTTCATCAGATCGGAGTAGCCGTTCGCCAAATATCACGAAAATATCTCATTAAAAATCGGAAAAAGTACGATTTAATATTTAATCGATTGAACCAAAAAACTTGGTAAGTCTAAGTTCAAAGATTTCAAAGGTCCCTCAAATTTTCATCAAGATCACATATGACGTTTGTCCGGTAGAGCGCGAACAGAAAAAAAAACACTGGAACTAATTTTTTATGGGGAGTCAGTGAAATTGAAGTATTCGCTTCGCTCATCCAATTACACATAACAAAGAAAGGTGAAATTACCACCAAATGTAAATTATTATATAGTTGGTGCACATGTTTTCTCTCGAATTAGAGTATCGGTTTAAGATTTTTTTTGCCTATATTAGAAATGCGTATAGCCGACCATTAATATGACTAGGAAGCTTCGCAAACACTTTTTTTAGTCGCGTTGATGGATGAGCTTTTTTGTAAGTTTTTAGTTTGCGTAGGACCACTTTTCCATTGCAAGAGCTTTTTGAATGCATTGTAGGTGATTGTTGTCAAGTTTCTATTGTTACTTGTTAATTGTTATTATAAACCTCAAAAAACTAATATTAAAACCTTTATTCTATCAATTCTGGCTAACTTTTTCAACTTTTTCTTTCAAAAAGCAATACATCACCATAACCTTAATGTCCATGTGAAATATGAACGTTGTAGCCCCACCCGTTTGGTCAGAATCGGCCCAAATGTCACGAAAATATCGCACTAAAAATCGAAAAAATCGTAAAAGTACGATTTTCATGAGAAATATTTCTTCGATTGTACCCAAAAACGTGGCAGGCCTATGTTCAGAAATTTTGAATGTCCCCTCCAATTTTTGTCAAGATTGCATATGCCGTTTGCCCGGTAGCGTACAAACAAACAGCAAAAAAAACAAAAAAAAAACACCCAAGCTAAATGTTTTGGGGGGTCAGTGAAATTGAAGTCTTCGCTTCGCTCATCCAAAAATGAAAATTTTATTCGGGTTTTATGTTGACATAAAATACTTTGACATATAAAGGCGTCATACTCTTTAGCTCAAATTCTCGCAAGACGTGTCTCACTAAAGTTGGTGTTTGTCCTACTTCTGCGCTGCCGAACTCATATCCGTCCTGATTGGTTCGTTGGTGCAGATTCGACGACAAAGCCGGGAACCACCATATCCGAGATTACCTCCTAGCCTCGATTCGGATCATGAGTTTAAAACGTGAGATCATCTTCTCAGTTTTAACGAGATGTGCCGATGTGACCCGAACCCACCCGACCTCTGACAATATCGTAAGTGTGTTCAAATGCTCTCACACTCCGCTAGTTTTCGTTGATTACAGTGCGCTCGAGCCTGGTGCAATTCTTTGCATGCGGTTTTTTGCTCGTAGCGCGGAAAAATTGCGGATTTTTTTTAACTTTTAAGTTCTTTGTTCGTAGAGAGAACGCACTACTGTACTTGCATTGTTTAGAGCTTGGTAAAGAACGCAGATTTCCTGACTGAAACGACTTTGCTTTAGTAGAACAGAATATACAAAGCGTTTCATATCCTCATAATAAACATTAAGCAGATGGTACCATGCACAACGTCGAAAATAGAAACAAAGAACCATACATAAACGTACTCTTGCAGTACACATGCAAGTGCATGCATCCGTGCATGTTCTAATTCAAAGGCTTGGTCATGAGCGGAAAGTTGAATACGTTACAACTTACAATGCCGGATCGCGTGGAATTAATATGTTATGAAGTATATGAGACAGTTTTAGAAGTAATAGAAAGAGAAGTTCCTAAGACTGCAATTCATGTATGCGCAATTACAAAAATTACACTGTAAACATATATTATTAGTTTATCTCGTGAATTCAAGAATAGAAAAAAGTGATAAAAATTAAATTTCAAATCACTTAGGACTAAAGATGAACCTTCTAACAGTATTAGAAACTTACTTATAGTATTATTTTGATGTTTATTCGGAATGAGGTAAGCCATATGGCCTCTCAAAAATATGTCCAATTATTGTCCATACGCTAAGGCATACGTCTGCGTATCTAAACAAATCAACAGCTGAGTAAGGGATCTAAAAAGAGTCAAGATTCAAATTGTACCCCCCCCCCCCCCATCAAAACTTATACTGTTAAAACAACAATAATAATTAAAAAAATAAATAATAAATAAACAAAAAACTTCAAGATTCAGATGCGATATAAACTTTAATTTAAATTTACAATATTAAAACTGTATCCAAGAATACAACTCTTTTGTAAAAGATGCTTTGTTCCCTCACTAAAAACAATAGAAACACGAAGAAATGATTTGTTTAAAGTGATATTTAAAAATTGAATTAAATTAATTATATGAGAGTTCAGAAGAGAGATATTTATACCATTGCATGTCATCTTCCTGTAATATTTGGTAATTCCAGTTTTACACTATTTTCATCACGCCTCAAAGGCATCCTTAAAAGCATTTTAATTTTCATATTTCATATCTTGTATAACTTTCTTGTCTCATAATTTCTACAACTAGGCATTCCAAGGAGATTGCAATATTACCTAGAAAATGGAAAAAATATGAAAATGTTTTATATTTGCCATTTCTTCTAATTTCTTGACACAAGCGACATTAAATTTCTACAATTTCACAACTGAGCCAATCAGACGTCTAGTTATCTTATGACGTTATCTTTGTCGTTAGAAATATTTTCATTCGCCCAGTCACGCATTTTTCTTGCGTCGCTTCAGTGAAACGCAATAACTTTTACGTTACGAAAATCACCAATTTAAAGAAAGAATGAAAAATATGTTGTGAGGTGCAATTTTGCTGGAAAATGTATGTGGGATTTGTTTAGCGAGTACAATACAAACAACGAGTATTTTTTTACACCCGCACAACGATTAATTAGCTGTCAAATACAAACACAAAGTCCAAAAAAACGTTTGTGAACCGAACATTCCACTCAAAGTGCCTGCATGCCAACATTACAACGTGCGTTGTATTTGCGTTGTAGGCTTAAAGTTGTTTAAATTGTTCCAATATTTTTAAATATTTTATTTTGTTTTGTTTTACATAAATATGTTAATTCATATTGTGCAGTGTTGATGAAGTTCGTGAACAACCTATACCCTTCTAAGTTGGTTTAGAGAATGCGTACATGTTATGTAGAATAGACTTGTCTTTAGTTTGTTTTAAATTATTTTCGAACTAAACAATAACAATAGTAATGATTTTTTCAAAAAGAGAACGGATTTAAAAACCTTTTAACCAGAGACTCCATTTAAATTATTATTTTTGAATGAGAGTTTGAGACATTACGAAAGCTTTTCATTTCATTCATTTCCCGTGAATTAAGCTGCCAAACACGTGTTTCTGTGAAAACGACTAGATGTGTTCGTGCCTTCAAACTTGAATATTATAAAACTAAAATATAGCCTACGTTTTAATACGCATCGCTGATAATGCCAAAATGTCACTTCTAATATATCTGACTATAAATCTTTTATAAATTTTAAACACTTTTAATACACTCCAAAACATAAATCAAAGTGTCTTCTTCCTTGTAGCATGTTTTTCATTTCCTCCAACAGGATGAATTAGAGATTTAACAGAATTCCTCCGGAGTACAGACTGACACATAAGGAATGAATTGTCATGGGTGCCTGCACCCTGGATAAAACACTTAGAAACGTGACATGACTCAAGATTCTTGCTCTTCGCCCGACGTAAAGTGGGGTGACGTTCAATGCTGCTAGACGAAATGGCAAGTTGGTGTTTCGATGAATGAATTGAGAGAATTGTGACAGAATATAAAGACTTTCTAAAGGAGTTTTGTACTACTATAGACAGGTACGAGTGACTTCAAATATTCAAGTGTTATTCAATTGACAATTGTTATTTTTATTTAAATGGGTAGCGTCCGACTTTTTCGAAATATGTTATCATCTTTGTACTTCTCTATTATTATTCTTTCGCTGTTTCTTGGAATATATTTTTTATTTAGAGAATAATGGACGTTTTCATTTTGAAATGAAATAATTTTCAAAGAGGAAACAGTTTGAATTTCATTTTTTAAATGTTGCAAGGGGGAAAATGAAGAATGTCAATCAAATTAATTTGAATTCCTTGCGTGTTTAGAACAAAATTCGTCACTTAGAATCAATTTTGCTGAAATGTATTTTTATTAACTTGTTCGTAAAAGTCGGCCTTTTATTGTGGAGTTTATTCTCAAATCCTGGCTAGGAGTAAATTTAAAAGTTGATGGTTAATATTACGTGATTGATTGTGTTATAAAAAACGCATCAAATAAAATACATTCGTTTAAGGAGAAATGTAACGTTTCTAAATGCGTTTAAATGTATACCAATGTTAAAAAGAGACGTTGAAAATATAGAAGGAATTTCTCGTTTGCATAAAGTAGGAGAGGTATATTTATACCCGGAAATGACTTTAATTAGGAAATAAAATTAAAGAACTATGGCTTAAAAAAATATCAACAATCGTTTGTATCCCGTTGTTTGTTTGTGATTATTTTTCTGATGTTATTTAAGTTTCTAAGCCCATAGCTTGGAACAAAAAAATAAGATGTTCCTCAAGACGTTGAATCGTTTTAATTGCATGTTAATTGGATTATGGTAATTTATGTGATGTGTATTTGCAAAGTGAGACTTTTTAAATTACTTTCACAGTAAATTAAAAGATTATCAAAACATATTTAATAATAATGAAGTTTTTATGAAACCATATGTGTGATGTGAGTGATTCCAAAC
>JAMZAV010006521.1:0-62054 GCA_024449915.1 Sweltsa coloradensis
TATGGAATGTATGATCACGTAAAAGCCAAGGTAAGTTTAATTTAGTGCTTCATAAAAAGTATTTAAGGCGGCTCCCGACTCGTGCAGCTGTCTAGGTTCTTTCCAATATGTAAATCATATGACGGTGGCCAAATTGTGCTCACATCGTCCTTCATCGGTAGAAACACAGCTTTGTCGATTCGTCCATAGGCTTCATAACCCTAACATGGATTATTCACAATGCCCCAGTACTAGGGACTGATCTTACTATTGTTTCGGGTATTTTGTATATGGGTAAATTACCATCGGCAGTACACACTTTCCATCAGCAGAAAATATTCCCATAACGTTATTTCAGCTTTCTCATCATGCTACTTTCTGATTCCAAACTCGCACCTTTTCTCGTGGGTATGGCCCGTGATTAGGGAGTTTTTCTCCCTGAAACTAATGGCGAGCTCCTGGGTCGTCGTCGGGGAAATTCCCCTTCCCTTTATTGATACCTCTTAGGACGCGGGAAGCGACAATGACAACACGGTCGGGAGGATGATACAGACGGAGACGATCACGACGTGGGGGAACCTCTTGCCCTCCCATATACGCTTGTGACTGGTTCTGCCAGCACAGGTCTGTCCACCTCTTAGCCCCCCCCCGTTTCGTTTCATCCTCACGTCCTTTCCCCTTCCTCTTCGATTAGCCAAAGTATGCAATAAATATGAGACGTTAAGCAATATCCCAAATCACATCAATCAATACTTATAGAAATCCTCACCATTTGTCTCACCATTTTGTCATTTGTCCTCTCAACACAACCAATAACGGGCCAACAAATTTCCAAACTCGCAACCTTCTAGGGTTGGCCCGTGCCGTTGATGTAGGGGAGTTTTTATCCCCTGAAAACTAATGGCGAACTCTGAGATCGTCGTCGGGGAACTTTCCCCTTCCCTTTGGACTACCTCCCGACTGCGACGGACAATGACGAAACGCGGACGGATGATGACACAGACGGAGAACGACCACGGACGTGGGGGGAAACACCTGCCCACCTAATTCGCTTGGGCTGGTTCAGACAAGCACCAGGGCCTGTTTCAACCCCTTGTCCCCCCGGCGTATTCCTACGTCCCTTCCTTCGTCTTGATAGCCAGGTTGACATAACTATGAGACGTTAAGCAATATCAATCAATCAATCACAACCAATAACTTGCAGGTCTTGGGGACACATCATAAAGCCGATTACAATCTGCATTATAATATTCCTTGCCGGATCCTGCATGATGTCGCAAAATAGCTCCTTCTCTCAGAAAATTGGTGACTTAACCAAACCAGTACTCTATTCCGTTCTTTCGTAACACTAGCCCTAGCACCAGCCCTACAACCTATCGGTATGCCGACGACGTATTGAGACTGAAATATCTTGTACTATGCACATTGAATGAATAAGATAAATTATAAAAATATATATTTTGTTTAAAAAAACTAGGAAACGCCAAAAGTCGTGTGAACGAGTGAGTGAGTGAGCAAAGTGTTGAGTGCCCGGGAACATCCCCTTTCCTCCCTATACTAAGGATCAAGCCCAGTATGAGGAATGATACGTGGTACTCAACACAATCGGTCACTCACTCGTTTACAACGACTTTGGCGTTTCCCTAAGATATTTAAATTGAACATTGCAATGCGAATCGTGTTCAAAACGTAATTAGCGTGAAACATTAATAAATTTCCAAGATAAACAAAATAACTAAAGTTTTATTTCAAATGTAAAAACCCCTAAAAATAATATGTGGGTGTTAAAAATATAAAAAAAGTTCGAGCTACCGTGGTATCGAACCTCAAACCCTTCCGTGTGGAGTGTGTAGGCTAAATGCTTACCCAATAGGCCATGCAAGCCACGTTGATGTAGTGGTTTCCCATGTCCCAATCAGCCTGCTACTAAACAAATGCTATCGATATTTCTTAATAAATTCACATTTTATTTATGCTAGGATTAAATCGCAATGGATCTAGTTGATTTGTTAGCAGTCTCAATAATTCGATTTGCCCCCGGATGTCTGTTTAAAAGTTCAGGCCCCAATCTGTCAGCGGTTACGGCTGATTTTGAGTAGAGGACAGACAGACAGATAGACAGACAGAATCACAGAATGAGAACCGTTCGAGTTGAATGAAGACATTGGTCGCTCCGCTCCCTCTTTTAATAAGAAATAAAAAAAACTTTGAATTTATTATTACTTGTTTAAAATGAAAGTTCCAAAGCCATCGTTTACAAAGTAGTGATTAAATTGAATCCATATAAGTAAAAGTTAAAAACACTGGTTAAAAACGAGATTCAAAACCAGGACCTTCTGCATTGGAAGCGGGAACGCTAACCATTTCATCAACAAGCCACATTAGCACTAGCAATTAGGCAGTGAACCCGACAACACGATAAGAACGACTGCTGTAGCCTGTTTATAACATCTTCTTTTCATATGCCCGCTTTTTTGCTTAGTGGGCCATTTTTGGGCCTTTAATGACTAAATAAATAGCATGCGTTATAAAATAGCTACATGTAGACCAATACATACAGTTATGCAAACACAGCCAGTGATTATGATGCTACGCGTTTTTTCTGGTGTATACTGCAGAGTTCCCCCACTCTCGTGCAAGCACCTGAAGCGGCTTTTGAGCACACCGAAACAACGCTCTACGCAGCTCCTCGTAGACATGTGAGCATCGTTGTACAGCTCTTCTGCTCCAGGGGCCGGATTCCGCACTGGGGTGAGGAGATGCGCCTCTAAAGGATAGCCTGAATCTCCTGTAAATAGAGATCAACAAACATACGTATGCTATCCCCTTTGCAAGTTGTTGATTGGCATGCTTGGTCTGGGGCAGAGCCCCAGCCGCTGTAGACAAATTTTTTTTTGAGATATATTTGGTCAAATGCGGTGTTGTTTTATTGAATTTGTTTAACTCTTTCCTTAAAAATGGAAAACCCTAGTTTTTTCGAAACGTCGGGATTATAAGTTATTTTCTATCCGGCTCACGAAAGCACACTAGCCGGCCCTGTTGGCGGAACGTAGAACTCGAGCAGTAGTGATCACTAGGTAGACACAGCGGCAAATAACGTGAAAGAACGTGTAGATTTAACAAAAAAGTTGAGTTTTCGGCGTGATACGTTTTGTTTACGATGTTGAACGTTAGAAATAAAACTAAGAAATATTTGTGCGACGGTGACCACAAGAAAACCGATTTAAATGAAAGAATCGTAAGTAAAACCCATAAAGTGGACACCTACGCAAGGGTTAAAAATAAAATAAATAAATAAATAAATAAATTGTAGTTAGAGTCTACCCACTCACTTACATAACTGATTTTCAGTGGGGTACAGTAAATCAAAGCGACTGAGCCTACCCTGTATTCCCCGACGCAATCGAACGAGTGGAGCAAAAAAACCCAAACCCAAAAGATCGATTATTTCTAACAAATGTCTCGAATGGTTAAGCATTGTCCTAAATTTTCTCTTTTAAAATACAACTCTTTACACTTAAATAACAACTTTTAACTATCATGATCTCAATTTAAATTTCGGTAGGGCCTACTCTAATTTAAAAAACACTTGTCTAAAACGTAAATACCATTTAGAAATAATTTAAATAAAATGTTATGTTATAATGGCAGATAGGCTACATTAATCGTATTAAATTAAAGTGAATATTTAAAGCGAGATATCGAATTATTGTAAATTAAATATGGAAATCACTATATTTAAAATCAAGTTTTTTTCTTGCCCTTTAAATTTTTAACCAATAATCATTATTTTTAAATAATGAACATTAATCAAGTGTCTGAATTCACACTTTTTTTTCTTTTTAAATTTTTCTTGGTCAAGTAATTGTGTGTTTTTTGTATTTTTTGTATTTTTTGTATTTTTTTGTATTTTTTGTATTTTTTGTGTTTTGTGTTTTTTTGTTCAATAAACAATCAATCTACGAAGATGGAAATCATCATCAAGTTCACTAGATTGCCAACTGCAGTAATCTTGTGTTTGGCAGCCAGCCCGGCTGCCAAACACAAGACAAGTACTGGTCACTTATGCTATATATAGTGACACTCTGGCCACATAGACAAAAATGCCCACACGGAATACACTGAACCTACGTCGCCTCAGTGATCAAATTCGGCAGTGGGCCACTCAGGGACGGCTGTTAGGTCCTCCTCCGGTAAATTCACTGTAAAAAACAAAAAAATACATGGTAATAATTACGAAATTCAAAAATATTTTTCTCAGTGCACAGAAAATATTGAAATTCGAATTTCGGTGTATTTTTTACCATAAACGATTAAATTCTGTCTTATGGATTGAATTAAACCAGCGACCTCCTGTATAATGCTACCGCTCAACAATCTACAGGTATATTAGGTTTCATGTCTAGTATACGTACCATGTGGAGCTCGGAAGTAAAAGACTTCTTCTTCTTCCTCATCGCTATTTGGCTTGAACCAAAGGGAACATTTTCTGTAAATAAACAATAATTCACAATTAAAAATAATAACAAAACTTCTGCAACAGATTTGCCACATTAAAAAAAAAGGGGGAAAAAAATATGCAACTAATATGCATCAAAGTCCAACTCGCAACCTTCTCGTGGTTTGGTCCGTGATAGGGGGTTCACTCCCTGAAATCAATGGCGAGCTCGGTCGTCGTCGGGGAACTTCCCCTTCCCTTTTACTACCTCCCCGACGGCGACGGCAATGACAACACAAACGGGTGATGATAAAAGACGAAGACGACCACGACTTGGGGAAACCCCTGCCCTCCCCATTCGCGTATCTCCCGTTGGAAATAAGATTTTGATGAACATTTTGAGATTATGTTGCGGAAGGCAGATGGAGCTAACGTACATTGTGACATGGATCGAGTAACACTGCCCCTTACTTACACAAGGAAACTGAAGCGGTAGTTTTTAGCAAGTAACTCCTCCTGTGATTGTTCTAGATGTTACCGTCAACGTTAACGTCTGTACTGTCTAGTTTCCCAAAAGCTCTCTTTTTTTTTAGGTGTAGATGTATACAACGGAAAGGGAAACCAAGTGCAAAGCGATATTTGGTTGATTTTAGTCATTAAATTATCATAACTGGTGGACGGAAGGTAGATTGTTAGGTAGTCCTGGTATAGCAGTAATTAGAACTTTCAACAAAACTGTTCTTACTTTTTTCGGTTGACGAAATATCAGTTAACTTTACAAAGATTTATCTTCTGTAAGCCTATTGGAGCAACATACTTTGTTTTCTCATTGCATTCGCTTTTAAGTTTCATTACATGGTTCCTCAAACATGCTTTAGTTTTCCCCATTGCATGCGCTTTTAAGTTTCATTACACGGTTCCTCAAACCATTCTCCACCATGTATGAATACGAGTAATTTATTTTCTTTCATGACGACCCCACATCTTTGTAGCAATTTGACCGAACAATCTAAATTTCTGATTGGCTTTTTTTTGTCAAGATCAATGTTTTATTAATGTTTCCAAAAACAGATGTATTAAGTTGTCATACACAGACGTAGTCAAAGTAAAAGCAGGCATTTTGAACTAAAAATGCAAACTCACTTCCTACTTGGTACTCACTGTATAGTACCGTCCTCACTAGGACTAACGAGACGACCAACAGTATATGGTCCCGCAACGACAACCAACAGACCAACCAATAGCTCAGCAGCCTAGAGCACAGACCACATGGGGTTCGAGACCGAAGAGCTCGTTTGGGCTTGCGGTTAGCGTATCTGCTTCCAATGCAGAAGGTCCCCGGGTTCGGGTTCCCGCTAAAGTCAGAAGTTTTTAAATTCTGATTTGGACTTAAGTCCATCAGTTCTTGTCTTAGGAGTTTGTAAACGGTGACTTTGGGGCCCTCCTAGCAACGAAGCACATAATAATTTCAGAGTTGGGGCCCGAATCGGCCTTGTTGATTTTTGGCGTTGATTCGCGGGTGTTCGCACTGTCCATACCCCTGATTTCCATATTTCCTATTAAAAAAAAATGATCTTTGGGTTGGTTATCGCTCACTCGTCGATTGCGTCGGGGGCCCGCAGGGTTGGCTTGGTCGCTTTGATTTTAAGTCCCCCACTGAAAAATCAGTTATATACTGAGTGGGTAGACTCTAAAAAAAATTTATTTATTTATTTAGTGTGTACTAGTGGTACTAGTGCTGCACATCCTCAGTAACTGCCAAGTGTCCCGAGCGCAGCAACATGCTTGCTCGCGCTTCACCACCCAGCTCCTGAATGGACACTATGGCATGAGGCCTGTTTGATAGGCCTTGGGACTTTTGTTTTTCGTGATTTTCCCAAAGAACTTCTGGGGAAGTTTGCCAATGTTTACTCGATGCAGCATCCGTTGCCATACCTTGACTGCCGGTAAACAGTGTCACCAACCTGTTCCATGGTGGAACAAAGAATGCGCAGACGCAATAAAAGCCCGAAAAAAAGCTTACAGACAATTCAATACATACCCTACTTTTGAGAACTTGATAGCCTTCAAACGCCTGAAGGCCAAGGCCCGTTATATCATTAAACAGAGTAAGAAGAATTCGTGGAGGGACTACGTCTCCACTATTACCCAAAATACAAATTCCAGCACCGTGTGGAAGAAGATTAAGTCTATTTGCGGACGCCCAATGTCTTCTATTCCGGCCATCCTTAACAATGGTGCGCTTGTTACTTCACCGCATGACGTAGTGTCGGTGATTGCCAGTCACTTTGCTTCGGTAAGCAGCAACGCTCGCTATGATGCAGTCTTTCTTCAACGGAAACGAAAAAGCGAACAACAACGGCTTTACATTCGCTTCCGACAATACTGAAATTTACAATCGGCCTTTTACTTTTTTGGGGAAATTGCGCACTGCCATCAACCCCTTTAAGGAAAACGGCCGCAGGCGAAGACAAGCTCCACAATGAAATGTTCATCCACCTGACTGACCAATCTCTTGAGATTATTCTGCTCTTCCTAAATTCGTTATGGTTATCGGACGGATTTCCTGACGTTTGGCGTAGGGCTATTCTTATTCCGCTTTTGAAACCAGGTAAAGACAAAATCTTACCCGGCTCTTATCGACCCATAACTCTAAGTAGTTGCTTCTGCAAATTGTTTGAGAAAATGGTCAATAAGCGCCTGATGTGGCTATTGGAATCTCGTGGCTTGCTTACTAATGTTCAGTGTGGATTTCGACAGCGACGGAGTTCAATCGACCACCTCGTGCGATTGGAAACCTTCATCCAAGAAGGTTATGTGGCTAAACAGCACGTAATAGGTGTACTCTTTGACATAGAGAAAGCATATGACACAACGTGGCGCTATGCCATATTACAACAACTTCACGAGTGGGATTTTAAAGGTCACTTGCCCAGGTTCATACAGAACTTTCTTCATGATAGAACATTTAAAGTACGGATAAATAACATTTTATCAGACCCATATGAACTGCAAACGGGAGTCATCAAGGATCTGTCCTTTTCGGTTCCCCTGTTTGCAGTCGCAATAAACAGTGTCACCTCGTGCATACATACCTAAGTCCATCATGTCCTACTTTCGTCGACGACTTGGGGATTTTCTATAGGTCGGTTAACATTTCCGTTGCCGAGCGACATCTGCAGATTGCATTGAACATCGGTGATTGGGCCCGAGCACGCGGCACAAAATTTTCTGCCGATAAAACACAATGCATTCATTTTTGTCGCAGTCGGAATATGCACGTGATCCACATCTTACCCTTAACGGTGTGCAACTTGAATTTAAACCACACGTTCGCGTTCTTGGCTTGGAGTTTGATACTAAACTAAATTGGAGATACCACGTCACAGAATTGCGCAAACGATGTATGTTGAAATTAAACATCCTTAAAGTTCTTAGTAACACTTCATGGGGTGCGGACAGGACATGTCTTTTGCATATATATGGCTCACTTGTTAGGTCCGTAATGGACTATGCCTGTTGGGTCTACTCGTCGGCCCGCGATTCTATCTTGAAACTTCTCGATACTGTCCACCACAGTGGTCTCCGGCTGGCGCTGGGGGCATTTCGGACGAGCCCCGTCCTCAGCCTGTAGGCTGAGGCAGGAATGTTCCTCCCTCGCAGAAAGACGGAACTACTTGTTGGGCAGATACGTATTGAAGATCCCGGGGAATGCGTAACCACCCATCTCATAACGCTCTTTTTGATGAGAGATTTGTCCGTCACTTCGATACCAAACCTTTGGCGACCCTTCCTGTCGGATTACGTTGCAGACATCTTTTTAGAATTTTAAATTTTGATGTACCCAATCTATTGAGTTTCGTTTTGAGCCGAAACCCTCCATGGCTACTTCCGGAACCTGAAATTTGTTTCGACCTTTGCCGATATAATAAGTCCACAACATCAGATGTAATTTTCAAAACTAGTTTTCAAGCTATTTGTCACGAATACCATACCTTTAAATTCATTGTCACTGATGGATCCAAACCGGCTCGAAGGTTGGTTGCGCTTACTATTGTGGCGGCAGTAGTGTTGGTTTCAGACTTCATGACATGTGTTCTGTTTTTACTGCTGAAATGTATGCCATAACGAGAAGCTTTGAGATATATTATGAAACAAGATGCGGAAGCTTCATGGTATGTTCAGAAAAGTTTTAAGTGCACTTCAGGCACTCCACGTCATGTTCTCTACTCACCATTTAGTAATTGACATTCAGTTCTTCATGGAGAAACTTCATGCGAGAGGCTACAAAATCATGTTCTGCTGGGTCCCTGGTCATGTAGGTATCTCTGGCAACGAGGAGGCTGACTTGGCAGCCAAGGCTTCAACGCAAAAAGCATCAACTGATTTTGACCTCGTACCTGTTCCTGATGTCCACAGTGGGTTCAAGAACCATATGTTGAAACTAGGTCAGGATTGTTGGAATGCTTTGCAGAATAATAAACTGCGTCGTGTGATGCCCTGTCTTTCACTGAAAGTACGACCCCTTTCTTCAATACTTTCTCGTCGTGAGGAGGTTGTATTGGCGCGAGTACGAATAGGGCACACCCACCTCACCCATGCCTATCTTTTTACCAGAGATAAGATTGCTCCGATTTGCGACACAGTTGACAGTTGCTATCCGTTCATCATTTGTTGACTGACTGCTCTAAGTATGATGGTTTGAGACTCATATTAAATTTAAATCTATCATATGAAGAACTTTTTGTCTTATGAAACCAGTGAAAAACTTATCAGATTTCTAAACCTTAGCAATCTGATCGACAAACATGACAGTTCATATAAAAATAAAAAAAATCCAGGAAGCATGTTGACTTGCTATTGATTATGACGACGTTGGCAACGGTTTCCTGATAATGATTATGATTATGATTTGGTAATTTGACATTTTCTACATATGACAACTTTAGCATTTATACCTTTTCCCGATTTGGCTGTCTACAAATATATCGACCTTGGCAATTCTTTTTATGACAATGATATGAAAAACACATTTAACCTTATCAACCTTATTAACCGTATTTTACATTCATACATAGTTAACTAAATATCTTGGAGGCGCGAATAATCTTTGCCGTTGAAGCGCCCTAAAACTACTAATACTAATACTAATACTTGAACTGCTGTCATCGTGTACATGGATGACCATATGAATGTTGGTCTCATTATTTACTTTGGTCTGAGCACAACATTTGCCTTTTATTAAAGGGGTATTCAACCGCTAGACTCAGAAAATATATTTTGTTGTGTGTCCAAACACATGCAATCCATCTTCTGTGACTGGTACTTCGTCGTCGAGTTCCATTTCGACAATCGAATTTGCATTTGATGGTCCTGCCACAGCTGCCCGTATTTCTGAATTAACGCCTATGGTGTCAATCACAACGTCATCGTCTGACTCGCAGTTACTAGACTTGGGTGGTTGTATTAGATATATCAGCATGCTTTGCTTATGATTTCTTGTTAGGGTTATTATTGTTACCATATATAAACTTAAAAGGCAAATGAGTTTTCTATTGGATCTGAATACAGCCAGAAGCCAGAATTTTACCAACTTAGAAAATACAGCATTTTACAACTACCCATTGCAACTAGACTAAATTGAAAAATTACCAGGCATGTATCTTTACCACATGGTTAGTCTATTTTTGATAGGAAAGCATAGCGCAAGTCACTACAGTGCTCTCTTTCATTTTGCGACGGAGGTCACTTACTACGACGTTATATTTTGAAAAGAATCTTTTAGTCTGGTGAGTACAAGGAAAATAGTGCAAAAACGTGGCTAATTGTGATACAAGCAAGCCGTTTTGCACACTTGTTTTATTTGTAAATTAATGCATTTTTTCCGCAGTTAATTGTTTGCAGGTGATGTGGGGGGTGTGTGGGGGTTAAATTCAAAAAGGGGGTGTAAACATTTTTTGAAAATAAATTGGTGGTCTATTTGGACGGTTCGAATGTCATAGTCACATATTTTGGGGATGGCAAATAGAATTTTAAAAAAATATTTTAAATTCGTAAGTCTAACCATTTGGGTCCCATGGACGTCATATTAGAAATTGCCCCAATTACAACGTTGATACCCAAAGCACGTTAATATGGCATGCTTGGTATCAACTTCCACTAAATCGTACTCCCCGAACACGCGGGTAACACTAACACTAAGAGAAAAAGAACAAACGGAACTCTCAGAATCCGCCATTTTGGTTATTGTGGGTATCGGTATAGGCACCAATTTGACCCTAAGCACGTGAATATGGCATGCTTGTATCAATTTCCACCAAATTGTACTCCCCAAACACGCGGGTAACACTAAAATTGTGATTTAAAAAAACTCACAGAACCCCTCCATTTTGGTTATTGTGGGTACCGGTAGGCACCAATTTGTGAGGTGAATAGACACATATGCATGTTTGGCTTCATTTTCGTCTATTTTTCGGTCAAGGCTTATAAATGTTTGTCGAAAAATGTATGATAGGTAAGATTATCGTCCATTTTCTATAATTTGTCAATATTGTGTGCTTATTTTGTTAAGTGTCTACAATGTGAACAACATGAATATTGTACATGAAAAAAAGCCCATGCAGTTAACATCAGACGAGCCAAACGATACCATCATGATCAGGTTATATCTTCTACAAATTACATATCGAGGCTACTTGGCAGATTATCAATACTCATACTTAGGCACCTAGTCCACAAATCAACTCACGGTCAACATGAGCGGAATTCCAAAATATGACCCGAAAGTAATATCAAATCATCTCAACGAGTTCTTTTAAGGCTGGTATATGAACAGCCGACCTCGGACACAAATTATCTGGTGGTGAGGATAAACAGGAAATTTATCAGTTTTCTTACATCCAACCACCCATCTTGAAGGAAGCCGTATCATCAAATCAAATACCTGGAATAAACAAACCTTCAGCAGGCCGGCTGATAATGTTCTGGATCGTGTTACAAAAGTGGCAGCATCATTTCTCACACATTTGGCATTTATCATAAATGCCTCCTTTGCACAGGGACCTCCCCTCCAAACTCAAAAGTGTCCAATTTAAACCCCTCAACAAGCAAACAACCGAGATCCTAACACCTCTTCAAAAAATCATGTAAACCGTCTAGTCATCCTTGCTCTCTTAACAAAATATTCTCGAAGCCATACACACGGTTTATAGAAGGAAAATCAACTATTACTGCCATATTCTCCGGATCTTCTCATCCTATCTGCTCTATACAAGCACTCGGATCATGGTGACCTGGGCTATTGGAAATTATTACGACTTTGTAAGGCGTTGATACAATGATTATGTTTATACTTCTCTCAAAAACTGGAATCTCTAGGCACAAGAGGTATAGCCAATAGATGTATTGCATCATTCTCATACTCAGGGGACCTGCAGGCCCTGGAACTTATCAATAAAGCGAAAAATGATACAATTACTAAATTCCACTAACATCCTTAAGCCTGTCTGTGTAGTGACTAAAAACTGTTATTGTCGACTCATCAGGAGATGCTAGGTTCCTAAACGACATCTACTATCTCCTCGTTTCTAAAACCGCGTCCTGGTCTTAGTGCGTTTTCCCTCGAAGCAAAAAACGACACTGTGTCACTGCTATACACATGTTGTGAAAGCCACTAAGGGCACCTATTTAGCCGGGAAATGGTATATGTACAGCTATGTGGTGCGGATGGAGGCCGCAGCCAAACAGTATCCAATAGTCCGCTTTGGCCAAAGGACGACAATGTGTGGATGGAAGGAGCCGAGAACACAACTACATCTGTGTCCGAGCTCCGATCAACACTGGACTTAGCTCCGTGTACACCTGTCTTTGACGTGTAGTAACATGCAACCATTGGCTCCCTACATAAGGCCGCACGAAACCCGGTCACGTTTAGAAGAAGGACACCCAGTGGTTGTTAAAATCAGGGCGTCCAGGTTAGACACTATCTGCAAGCCACATAAAACTTGTCAAGGGAGAACGGAATAAGTTTTCCTTATTTCCTGGCGTTTTTAAGTAATCGGCCCAATTTTGGGGCCACTATCCGTAAAACAAAAAGGTAAGATTTAGTTGGCAAATAAAAATCTTTAGCTCGGGAGCTTAGCCCGGCTGAAGGAAGTGACTGCCCGGGGAGCGTCGATATGAATATTTTTTGGATTGATGCCTCTTTACTAACAAACCCGAAACTAGCCACAAACTTCCTGATTCTAAAACTTTAAACAATAAGAACAGCCATAGACCTGTTCGAGAGGTCTGACGACGAACGCCTTGTCCTCGTGGTGGATGTTTGCGAATCGCAGTCTTGACCCCTGTTTGGAGAGTTCAAATGTTCCCAAGCTATGTCAAGCCGCCTTGCTCAAATATTCTTGCGGTTTGTAGGAGAATACGAAACTTAGTTGATGACTGGAATAGTCGATGAATGTAAACAATAACCAGCACGTGGCTTTGATAATGGACCAATTGCTGCCCATAAAAAACCATAATGCATATAGGCAGCTGAAAAGCTCATTTGAGAACGCGAAGTTTTAAGTATCTCAACTAAATGAGAGTTCCCACCCAACACGCGTTTCACCATTGGACAAAATAAGAAGGGGCAATGCTCATTTTCATATTCAAAGAAAGTCTATTTAAATATCAGGGGAACCAAGAACAATAATAAAACAAGTCTTGTGCTCAAGTGGCTCCCCAAACACTTTAATCTTCTTGCCTTGGGTGGATTTCTTTTTAGACAACAACATATTGGTCTGACATCTTTGGATATGATCCAAAAAAGGATTTTAACTTCTCCTGCCCTTCTTTGACGGTCCTTGAACATTAACTTTTGCCATTGTCCTCAGCGCCGTAAAGTTCGGCGACGTTTCGGTCCACCATGACTCGTCGCTACTAGTTTGATAAATAACATGGCACTTGTGCAGAGATAGATTATCACAGTGCAAGAAACTGTCCCATTTAACTTATGATGGAAGCTTGAATATTGTTCGTGGTGTGTGTCACCATAACGACAGCGCCATGTCAGTCTCATCTTCAAAATCCGAGACGCAGCAAGTCCATTTCAGGGCCACCTAGGTCCAGCGTCGAAAGCGTTTTCAGGATTTTGAGTGAGTCCATGGTATCACTTTTTGCTTTGACTACGGAGTTACTTTGTCGTGACCTTGTGTGACCGTGTAAGATTGTGAGGACGCGTCGGTGCTTGTTGCGGAAAAACAATTTGTGATGCACACTTAACTGCAAGAATTGCAAAGGATTGTTATGATTGTGTTTATTTTAAGTCTAAGAGGTTCTTGTGATTGGAACAGAATTATTGAACAGTATTTTAATTTACTAATAATTATCATTACTCCAGCAGTAAGGACACACAAACTTACGACGAGTACAGACAACTGAAATTGAGGATAAGAATTGAACATAGCATGATTATTTACGAATATACTAGCAACGAGTTTTAGTAATTAGCAAAATGGGTTTGATGTAAAATGCCTGTGTAGTTGTTCACATTTTAAAGACTCACTTCACAAAATAAGCACACAATATTGGAAAAATTATAGAAAAGGGAAGATGATCTTACCTCTTATACATTTCAAACACAAAATCATAATCCTTGACCGGAAAATACCTAAAATGACGCCAAACATGATATGTGTCTATTCACCTCACAAAATTGGTACCTACCGGTACCCACAATAACCAAAATGGAGGGGTTCTGTAGAGTATTCATTTGTCTATCACAATTTCAGTGTTACCCGCGTGGTCGGGGAGTACGATTTAGTGGCAAATTGATACCAAAGCATGCCATATTTACGTGACTAGGTAAAATTGGTGCCCCTATACGGTACCCACAAATAACCCAAAATGGCAGGATTCTGAGAGTTTTGTTTGTTCTATTACAATTTTTGTGTTACCCGCTGTGTTAGGGGAGTACGATTTAGTGGAAATTGATACCAGCATGCCATATTTACATGCTTTGAGTATCAACGATGTATTTGGGGGTAATTTTCAATATGGCGCCCATTGAACCCAAATGGTTGATGTGGATTGGATACGAATTTGAAATGTTTTAATTCGATTTGCCGTCCCCAAAATATGTGAAAATGACATTCTAAACGTCAAAATGGACCACAATTTATTTCAAAAAATGTTACACCTCCTTTTTGAATTTACCCCCCACACGCCCACCACCATACCTGCAAACAATGAACTGCGTGAAAAAAATGCATAATGTACAAAAAACACGGCAAAACGCTTGCTTGTATCACAAATAGCACGTTTTTACTCCTACCCACCGGGACTATTTCTACATTACAGATGAACAAGGTGCCCAAATACTGTATGCAAACACCTGACGTAGCAAAATCACTGTAGGTAATTTTAAGCGCTAGAAGAGCGCGACACTATCATAGGTTTTGTGGGGCCCTTCCAAGCTGTGCAATAAAACAATCTGTTAGTGCTAGGTAGCCTACACTTATGTTCAACCTCGTTTAGGGGCTTCAAAAATTACACTCTTTCATCTATTTTTTTTTTTTTCTCACGTTCGTTGAGATACCCACAGCTGTTACTTGGATACATTTGCCCTGGAATAGAACAACTCATTAAAAGCACAAACAGCGTTGGCTGCACAAGGCGAAAGTATATTTTTCAATCTTTTTCATTGTGAGGTTGCAAAACGTTTAAACCGATTAATGTTTCAAGTTGCCAAGGCAACCATCCATCTAGGGCGACGGTCGTTCGCCCGCAGCCAGCGCCCGCGCCTGACTAGAAGGCAATGACTAACTCGACCCTGATTTAATCCTACCCGATTTATATTTTATTCAATTTTATTTTATTTATAAGCCATCAGGCATGTACTCAGCCTTCTGTTCCGATGATACTGTCGTTTGGCAATCCAAATTGTCACTAAGGCGATTTAAAAAAAAAAACTGAAGATATTTTAACGGAGAGGTATTGCTTTGGGAGGGGGGGGGGGGGGAATGATGATTGTGGCCCACCCACTTCGTGGGGTTTTTGACGGGTCGGATTGCATAACCCTCGCGCCGTAAAAGATGGTTGCTCGCACAGTACGCACACTCACACAGAATATCGTGAGGGGAGTTTTATTCTTACAGTCACTGTTAACTCTCAGGCGATTTCTTCCCTAAAAACCCTTTGATTGTAGGGACAAATTTAATCTTGGATGTCAAGGCTGGTCGTCAGATGCCAAAACACGCCACTCTAATACAAAGAGCGGAGATTTTCTCACAGTCAATGTGGTGGACCAAACAGCCATCAAATTCGAAATGAACAAACTATATTCCTAAACAAAAGGCATACTACAGCAAAAAACTTTATAAAGAAAAAAACTACCTAAAAACTGCTACCTCAATATTTTAAATTCAAATTGGTGACAAAATTGTTATTAAAAAAAAGCGTACAAAAATTTTACACGGTAAATAAATTTTATTACAGCAACGCCCTACCGTAATGTAAAACAGTTTATTTTTTAATGGTACAATATTTTAAGTTTGGAAATTAAGTTTTCTTAATTTTTTTTTAAAAAGTTCTTTTCCAAAATAATGTAATTTTTAAAGAACCAAATTTTGGGTTTTTGCAGTAGGCCTATGTATTACAAATGGAGACAATGTGAGAAAGATTACTGACATGACCAGATGGCATTTAGATTGTAAGTACATTACTACATCACTATTAACCCCTACTAATTTTGTAAAAATATATTACTTTAATACTTATGTAAGAATATTTTTAAACCAAGGAAACTACCGGTAAAAACTGTTTAAAATTGTAGCTAGTTTGTTTTTGTTGTCCTTAATTATAAAAAATAAAAATACCGCAATAAAAACCCTTCAGAAAAACGAACCGTTTTACGCAAACAAATTTTTAGCCCATAAAAAGTAATTTTAAAATTAAATTAGCTAGCGTTTTTGACGTGATATTAAAAATAAATAATAAATTTTTTCAACTGTCAGGGTGCCAACACGTTGAATCAAAATTACAGAAAGTGAAAAAAAACCCCAATTTTACTCTAATTTAGCAAAAAAAACTGATTATTCCCTTATTTTTCCCCTAAATAAAAAACAGTCATAGTTTCATCATTAGTAAAAAAAAAGGCATTAACGAATTTAAGGGTCCTAATTACTTCAAAAACAGTTTGGCTGCGTCCAAATAAACGACCAATCCATTGCCTGAAATCTTTCCCTGAGGGATTGTAATCTAACGTTAATCATTCTATAACGATTTGGAAGTGGTTTGATACATATAGGGGAGACTAGGGCATAAGGAACCACCTAATTATAAAAAATCATAATTACCTCATTTTTTATCAAACGTTATACAGTTTTTTTTATTTTTAATATGTGATTAAGTTTATAATACAAGTTTGTAGAGGAATCCTGTATAGTAAAAATGAAATGAATTTTTAAAATAAAAGGTTTTAAAAAAAGTTGCTTTGGTTTCCTATGCCAGACAGTGGGAAAAGGGAAACCCCGTCAGCGGGGCAAGTAGAACCATTTTAACTCCCATATGGGCAAACACGAACCTTTTTAAATAACTGGGGAACAAACATTTTTTTGTTTTGTTTTGGCTATCGGGTAAGTTTTAAAACACCGTTTACAAACGCAAAAAAAAAATGCATTCCCACTGTGGCTGGAAAAGGTTCATGTGCCCAATTTTTTTTGGGGAAAAAATTGCACAAATCCAATTTCTTTATTTTTAATTTTTTTGGAATGGCTCATCCAAATAATCATTGCCCTCTTCCGAGGGGTTTCCCTTGTCATTGGTGCTTTGGGTAGGTCATGTCAAGGGAACTTCTTTCTTTTTTGTAGCTTTTTCCTTTCCCTTTCTCTTTTTTTTATTTTTAGTGCAATTTTCTTTTTGTTTTAATGCCCGTATTTTATTTTTTTTTTCCCTCTTTTTCTTTAGCACCTTTTGATGGGATGGATTTGGATTTCTGAGCGTTGACATTTGCGTTTTCTTGCTTATTTTTTCGTCTCTACTTGTGGAATGGGGCGTTTCTTTTGGTGAACCGATTTGGCCCCGCTACTTCGTCCCCCTCCCTCTTTTGAGTTTCAACCATGATAAGTTTTGGTCTCGACTGTTATACATTTTTCACTTAACAAGGGTTGCGCAAGAAAACCCGCACGTCAAAAAGCTTAAAAATTCATCTCCTTTTCGTCTCCATTATCAGCATCCAAGGGCCGGGTTTTTGTATCTCTGTGGCGCAAAGTCGTGTCAGAACACATCATGTCACAATCAGTTTTTCCTGTCTTTTTGAACCGTTTTGCTTTTAAAAAAGGTTTTGCTGCATGAAAAAGGTTTCACCAAAGAGGCCCAAATTCAAAAAGAGTAAGCTTTGGGCAGCATTTTTTTCTCCCCTTGCAATAGACCTTTCAAAAACTTTGAAAAGGGGCCGATCCCGAGAGTCAAGGGTTTGGAGCGGTGTTTTGTGTGTGGAGGAAAGATAAGATGACTCATTATTTTGGGGATGAAAAGTCGAGGACCTTGTACGATTATGGGACTCGTGGTTATCGAGAAAAAGAAGACTTTTTGGTCAGGTAGGTTTTACGAAATCAAAAAAATTTTTAACCCACTCGAAAAAATATATCTCCATTGTCCGCCAGAATAAACACGAAATCTACAGTGCCTGGGGCGCCCCATCAGGTACTTTTTCTTTTCTTTTTTCCTTTGGGAAAATTAGTGCGGGAGGTATAAACGACCGAAGCAGAGCAAAAACAAAAAGCGTTCCACTCCCCCTCTTTCCAGCCGAAGATATACCCCAAAACTTGGCTTACCACAAAGGAATAATTTTTTGGGGGTTTTGGGAGCGGATTTTTTATCCCGGTTTATCACGTTAAATATTTTTTTCTGTAAAAAAAGGTTTTGCCTTTACTGCCTTCAATTTTTTTAAAAAAAAAAACAACCGGACCGATTAAAACCAGCCGCGGCTACACTGGGGGATTCAGGAACGCGCCTCAGTTGGGGGTGATTTTCATGAAATTATGGTACCCGCTCGCCGCGCATTTTTTTTAAAAACGGGGGGTTTAAATTTTTATTTTCTGTAGAAAATTTTATGCAAGTTCCATAAATTGCTCCTGGGATCCAAAAAGCAACCCCATTTCGTGAATATAACCCTAGCTCCTGTCTTGGTCTGCATGAAAACAGCTTTAAACTCCAACAACTTTCTTCCGATTTTTTTTTTACGAGATGTTTCCGTAATTTTGGAAATTGGGATGTTTGTAAAATTTTTGGGGCCCTTTTATGGGGGTCTTTTTAAATTTAATTTTCTTTTTAATGCCCTCCCATCGCTTTTTCCCCCCAAACCCAATCCCCTGGGGAATTACGCTGGTTTTTAAACACCATCTAAAATAAAAAAAAAAAAAAATTTTTAAAAAAGGGTTTTTAAATTTCTAACTGGGCATAAGGAAACCTTTTGGTCACTTCCCCGGTTTCCTCTCCCCAAAAGGTGCAAATTTTTTGCAGTTGGCACTAATCTCACCAACGGTAAGCTAGTGGTTTGGCAATAGATTTATTTTAACTCAACCCAACAAAAAACGATGTAAAACAATCATTTTTGTAAATTCGGGGAGTGGCCTATAAATGTTTGCGTTCAAAAATGCGTATTTTTTAAAAAACCATAAAAAACAGTAAATCTTAAATAAAATTTGAACAAATATATATTTTGAGGCGGGTGTCATGTGGTGGCGCGTTTTTTTTTGTCTAAATAACCATGTTACCAACTGTAAAAAATTATACTGGCGAATTAAGCAGGGTTCCCTATGCCGAAATTTCCTTTGCCTAGTCTCCCCTATTTGATAGAATTATGCTTCTCTGTGAGTGTTTCCTTTTTGCAGCTCTACTTGGGGGCGCTTTTTTTGGCTAGTACATATACTTTATAGAATTATGTTCTCTGTGAGTACTTCTTTTCGATGCGTTCTTAGAGGGGGGTTTTTTGGGCTAGGTAATATATTTTGATAGAATTATGCTTCTCTGTGAGTGTTTTTTTTTCGCAGCGTCTATTAGGGGCGTTTTTTTGGCTAGGTACATATACTTCGATAAAAATTTGTTTCCTGTGATGCTGTCTTTTTCCATGCGTCATTTGGGGGCGCGTTTTTTGCTAGATACTATACTTTGATAGTTTATGTTCTCTGTGGTGCTTCCTTTTCGATGCGTTATTAGAGGGCGCTTTTTGGGCTAAAAACTTATTTTGATAGAATTTAGTTTTTGTGAATTTTTTGTTCGCATGCGTCTTTTTGGGGGTGCTTTTTTGGCTAGGTACATATACTTTGATAAATTATGCTTCTTGTGAGTACTTTTTGTTCGCATGCGTCTACTGGGGGGTGCTTTTTTTGGGGAGGTACAATACTTTATAGAAAGTTTCTCTTGAGTACTTTTTGTTCGCATCGTCTACTTGGAGGGGGGTTTTTTGGCTAGATACATTACTTTGATAAAAATTAGCTTCTCTGTGTTTTTTTGTTCGCATGCGTTACTGGATTTTTTTGGGGTTTTGAAGCTGCCCCTGTCCCGGCCCTTCTTGGGGAGTCGTGCGTTATCTTTTTATGCGTTAAAAAAGAGATGTGGGGTTTTCCCTAAGGAAGGGGGGTTATTTGCATGTTAAAAATTTTGTTTTTTATGGTTTTTCCCGGGTTAAAAAGACATTCCACAAAGCATTCCCATTTTTGAAAAGGGTTTGATGTTGTAGGGTTTGTCTTTTAAAAGTATGCGTGACCATAGGGGAAGATAACTATCCCCGTTTCGGGATTGTTTTCAACGTCGTTAGTAAAGCAAGTTCTCTTCAGTGCTACTGTATTACCCTCACGCGGGAATTTGGGTCTTTTCTGCAATAACTTTAAACTTTTGGGTAGGGGGCTCCCTTCTATTAATAACACCCCCCCGGAAAGTTTTATCAAAAATACGTTGTTTCATGTTATCTTCAGTGGTACCGCTATTGTTAAGATGATTTTTTGTTGATACTGCCTGTGCAATGAGTTTTTTTGTGTGCGTACTGCAGTTGTTTCATTGACGTAAACACAACTCCAATGTTTCAAAATGCCTTGATTTTTGCAATAAAGTCTGTGAAACATTTTTGCCGTTCCTCGACTACAAGAGTTTCACTTCTTTTAAAACCGTGCGATAACTTGCCAATACTTCGCCACACATTATACTTACATGCTTTTTCTAATGCACAGACGGAGACGCCCACGACGGGGGGGAACCCCCTGCCCCCCCATATGCTTGGGGCGGGTTTGACCAGCACGCCGGTCCACCCCTTTTTCCCCCCCGCGTCACCCCTTACGCCCCTCCCTTCGTCCGATTACCCAAGTTGCAAAATGAGACGAAAACATACCAACAATCAAAAAAAAGTCTGTAGTATTTTGTTGGGTCCTTGGTCTTTCCCGGGATTTTAGGTAAAAAAGTGGACAAATGTGAAAAATCACTGCGAAAAACAGCATAGACTGTCGCTAATAAACCCTTTCAGTTTTAAAGTTTTTTGTAAAAAAAAGTTTAAAAGGCAAGGGCAATTTTCCGGAACAAATAGAACCAAAATAAATTGCGCCAATCAAGAAGGCACGGGCCAGCCGGGGATCCTTTTCACATCGCTCCTCTCCCGTGAAAAAATGGTTCCCGGCTCGTTTAAGTTTTCCCTTTCGAAGCTAATGCAGATGTCGCCAAAGAGGTCCAAAATTTTAACTGATTTAATAATGTGTCAGCAAATGCACATTGAATGTCTTTACAGCGTTGGTAGAGAGACTGCATATCAAAAACGAATTCACTAGTTCGTTTCAGCATTGTTTTAATCCTGTTTACTGACTTTGTTTGAGAAGGAGATACAGGGTTTCGCTTAGGAGCGCAAAGTGTTTCAAGTGTTTAAGCTGAAGAACTCCCATTAGACCGGAAGACATAGTACAGAGCCACAAAAAACCCATTCTGTAGCCTTAGACCCCCGTGTTTTCCGAAAAACTCCCTGCAAACAGATGCATATAGTCGGACGGCGTGTTTATTTGTAAGATTGGATCAAAAGGGTAATGCTTGGTTTTACAAAAGTGAATGAAGGCCCTAGTGTTAGATAGCTAGCCATCTCTTTATTTGGCTGTCCAGGAAATCAAGTTGTTGGGTCTGGCCCTGCTAGAGGTACGACGGGAGCGCCCGGCCCGGAGCATTGGATTGATTCCGGGATTTGAAGTTTGTTGGGAGTTTGAAGTTTGTTTCCCCAGGGCGGGAGGACGGGTTTGGGCCTGGCCTGCAGAGGTCGAGGGGGAGCGACGCCGAGCATTGGGATTGTTCCGAAGTTTGAAGATTGATACCAGGAGCTTGAAGTTTGATTCCGAGCTTGAAGATTGTTTCCCGGGAGCTGAGGTGGTTTGGGGCCCTGGCCCTGCTAGAGGTACGACGGGAGGACGCCCGGGAGCATTGGGTTTTGTTCCCCGGAGTTGATATTGTTTTTCAGGAGCGGAGGAGGTAGGGGCCGGCATTTTCTTTTTTTCAGAGATCACTGCGCACGAGATTGTTTACATTTCCTTGCATTTCCAGGCCGAAGTAGATGCGCCACCAAAGTAGTGGTTGACTTATATCATAGGCGGTTTTGTTCAGTATCTTCCTTATCGGAAACCACGTCTTCTTCCTGGTATTTTTTTATAGGTTTCCTCGGGGTCTTCTTTTGAAGGAGGTTGTTGATTGGTCACTTTTGCATGAAAAAATCTTCCTCGAAAAATACACCCCGTTTAGGGGGACAAATGCCGCAATCTTGAATACAGTCACACCCTACCATTAAAGCAGTTCGCCATAAAAAACTCCAAATACTCTGAAACTTGAGTTGGGAATAGCTCCCCCTGTTGTTCCCATTCGGTTCTCATTCTTAGCATAAAAAAATTTTTAGTGCACCAAAAACTTTTGACAGGGGTTTTGAGTTTCATGGCTGCTGTGAGGAGGAAGGTGACAAGTGAAATTTTTTTCTCTCAAAAAAGATGCAGGGGGAATTTGGTGTGATGTATAATTGTCCTTAAACCAAAAAGGGGAAATGCTCTTTTGGGCCTTACATGCCTCTTGAAGGACCCCAAACCTTTTTAATAAACAGATCAGAGTTCTGTACCCAAAAACCCTGAACACATGCAAACTTTTCGGGGTCGACCCCCATAACCTCAAACAAACTAATTTTTAATTTTTTCTGGAAAAGATTATTGGCGGGACTAGCCACCTCCAGCACCATTTTCCAACTACTGTGACTAGTTTCCCCCTTTCAGCAGAAAAAAATTTTACCCACAAGTTTTTTTGCCAGTGAGGAACAATTGTAAACCGTTGGGAACCGTAGGATTCCCGACTCTCCAGTTATAATGTTGGGATTAAAACCCAAACTTTGGAAAAATCTGCCAAATTATCTAAAATCTAAATTGGGGTTTATTAAAACCCCTGCTTTTGCTAACTATTTTTCTAGGAGTTCCATGGAAAGACCGGTTTTTTTTTCATGAATTTTGGGAGCAATATTTTTCCCGCTAACTGGTATATCAAATCATCGGGTCGTCTTTAGGGAACTTTCCCCTTCCCTTTGCAACCCCCCCGACGGCGACGAAAATGACAAACGGACGGATGATGACAAGCGGGGACGACCACGACTGGGGAAACCCCTGCCCCCCCCTTTTGAGAGGGCAACCTACGAAAGATGTTGTAAAGTACTAAACTAAAAATGGTGTTTGGGTTTTAAAGTATCGTTAATAAAGCTCTACATTTCATTATTTTCGGAAACTAAAAATTCTTAAAAGGTTTATGCTCCCCTTTTAAATGACCTTATGTCCTATGCCCTATCTGGCGTAAAGTAAAGGAAAAATCCAAACTGGGTCACAAAATGGGATTGATCACCCATCGTTAGCCCCAAAAACCTTTCAAAAACAAAGCATTTCAGATGTGAAATCCAGAGTGGGATTAAGCTGTTTTCTCGTCGATGACGGTGGTTTTTTATTTAAAATTTGTCCGCCCATAATTGAAACTTTTATTTCTTTCATTTATAATTTGAAAATTAGGATTCTGCTGTAACAGTAATGCAAAGTAAAGTGTGACTATCATAACGGCATACACCCCCAAAGAGATCGTGCATGATATCGCACACAAATTTTTTGTTACTGGGGGGTTTGGAAAGTCATTCCAATACAAAGGGTTTTATTTACCCGTTTTTCTTACGTTTTTTTTTGCAAAACCTTTTATATGACATTTTGGTTTTTTGTAATGTTTTGGGTCTTCAATTACTGATGATGCATGCCTCTTTATAAATTTACAAAATTTCAGAAAGTTTTGCAGAAAAGCTCTCGTGAAACCAAAAATGGGAAAATAAACCTAAATTTTCCCAAAAGCAGAAATAGCAAATATCTGTTTTACTTCACCCTTTTTATTTTTTGAAATCCTTTTTTCTAAAAAAATTAATTTCCAATCATGTTGAAAGACTAACGGTTTTCCATTCTTTCAATTTTTGTCGAAGATTGAAAAAGTAAAGCAAGAAAAATGTTATTTAATTTAGACAAAAAGTTTTTGTAGTATCTGGCAAGGGAAATAGACGCTCCCATTTTAGTACACCTGCTGCCCCCAAGAGCATTTTTTAAATTTTATAGTCGTCAAAATATATAAAAAAAAAGGGGGGAGAACAGTTTTTCCTCCAAATTTTTTCATTTTTCTCTATTCATGCCACAATGCCCTTGATGATGTTTTTCAAAAAAAACATCTATTTGTTTAAATATGGCTCCCTTCACGGGTCATGGAAGATGCTGGAACTCAAAGATTTCCTTTAAAACTGACCGCATAGGGAAAAATCTGACCTAACAATGGGTTGGAACCATTTTCCCAAATTTCCATCAAAAATTTTTTTTTGGGGCAAAAACATCTTTTTTATAAAAGACCTAGGTTCAATGAAGTTACCACTATTCTTGAAAAATTTGAAAAACATTACTCCCGGGGTTTTAAGATCACAAAATGGGGTTTCACTGACGAAAAATTCTTCTAAATTTTTAAAGGGCTAGCGCCGGCAGGTTCCTAAAAACCTAAAAAGGGCCACAAATTCCCTCTCGCAACTTCTCGGGTTTGGCCGGGGGATTAGGGGGGTTGTTCCCCTGAAACTAATGGCGAGTCTGGGGCGTCGTCGGGGAACTTTCCCTTTCCCTTTGATACCTCCCCCACGGCGACGACAATGACAAAATGACGGATATGCACAGCGGGACGCCACGACGTGGGGGGAACCCTCCCTCCCCATACCTTGTGGGGGTTCTGACCAGACAGGGTTTGTCCCCCCTTTTTCCCCCCCGTCATCCCTTACGTCCCACCCTTCGTCTCGATTAGCCAAGTTGCTAAATATGAGACGTAAGCAATATCCAATCAAACATTTTTTGATACTGTCGAAAAACCGGCCCAGAAGTTCGCTAGTATCGCTCACAAAATCTTGTAAAACTTCTAGTAATAAGTTTTTTCGAATAAAGTTGTGAGTTTTAAAAGCCCCCCTCTATTTTTAAAACGTATCTATTTTTCCATATTAATTGCAAAATTTTTCAATTAATTTTTTTAAATTCATTAAAATGCAAATACAAAAGATTACACTATATGTATCAGTCTACAATCAATTTTCAAAACCAATCCCCTTTGGGAATATAACTTGTAAATTTTGTAAAAATGATCATTTATAAATTACCTAATTAAGCCCTTTCCGCTCGAATTCACATTTTAAAAATAGGGGAAATGTAGCACTGTATATTAAAGATGATTACAGTTTTTGGAGGGGGTTTTCATCCAGTAATAGTGAAGAAATTTTTTGTTTTTTGACTAAGTTTTCACCTATCTTTTTTCACGCAAACAGAATACATTGAAATTCCGCCTCAGTAAATTTTTGCGACAGTTGACGGGCCCCGGGGATGCGTGACTTTTTTCGTTCTCCAAAACGCAAAAAGGAGGGGGAGAATCTTTTTCGAAGGGGGATATTGTGTACGCGAGGTCCCTTTGCGAAGGTGATAGGCCCAAGGGGGTAGTGAGCGGGGGAGGGGGATGCAAAATCTAAAGGGGGGGATCTCTACCTCGTCGAGGAAAGGGAAGCCCGTCTGTGCCCGTAGTCCTAATAAAATCGGGGGTAGGGAAACCCCGTCCAGAGTGCAGTCGCAGTCGGGGTATGTGGTTTGAGCGAATGTGGTGTGGGTTTGGCGGTACCGAGGGGGGCTAATTAATTATACAGTTCAAGTACGGGGGGTGCTGGATTTTCTCCCGGGCATGGTGCGCGTCAGTTTTTTTTTGGCTCCCTACCTCGAGGGGGGGTGAATGTGGATTTATACAATAAACAAATCGGGTTTTAAAGTGTTGTAGAGTCTGTGTGAGGTTAAATTTTAAAATTTAAAATTCATTTTCATATTTTTATTTAAATTTCCCTTCTACTGTTTTACTGCGCAATTTTTTTATTTCGAACGTTTTTGTGACTGCAAAATTCACTTGCGCATATTTGATATTTTTTATTAATCCATTCTACGAGTGTTTTACTGCGCATATTTTTTATTTCGAACGTTTCGGATAGCAATATTTCCCCCGCGCATTTGCATATTTTGATTAATTTTATATACGAGTGTTCCCACTGTGCATATTTTGCTTTGAACTGTTTTTGTGACTACAAAGTCCCCTGGCCTATTTGCATATTCCCTTCTTTTAAAATTATCGGATTTTGGTAATTTTTACTTCCTGGGAACTATATTGCGAACAAAAAAATTTCAGTCGAGTTGTTTTTAAAAAGGAAAGTTCTCGGGTGAAGATTCTCAGTATGGGCCAGTGAGTGGCGTTTTTGCGCAGCTAGTGTTCCCCCTACGTCAGTGGTAGGCGGCTAACCAGGATATTGGATTACGTCGCACCCTTCACAAAAGACCGGGTAAATGATGAGTAAAAAATAATTTACTTTAATTAAATAATTAAACTCAGATTTCTTTAAATTCAAAACATTTTTTTTTTTAAACAAAATATATATTTAAATTTTGGGGTTCAGAGTTAAAAGGCAGGGGGAATAGCCCATTGGGAAAAAAAACAATATCAGAAGGGTCCATAGGTAGGGGGTTTATGTATTTATTGTCTCTATTTTTTTACTTCAAAATAACCCAAATTTGGATGGAAATTTTATTCCAAATCTTATAATTTATAGTGTTTGATCCATTTTTTAAAACCTTTTTTTTTAAGTTTGTTTTTTTAGGGATTTAAAAATTTTTTTTACAAGATTAATTAAATTTAATTATAAATTTTAAATTTAATTAAATTTAAAAGAGTTTTTTTTATTTAGAATATTTTTTTGTCTTCGGGATTTGGCTAGTAACTTTTTTTTTGTTTTGTTTAATTTACCACTTCCCGGGGATAGAAACGCTTGTTTCAGGGGGTTACCTGACAAAGTTTTTCAACGAAGAGGCTGAATACTGTTTTACACTCTTTAAAATTTAATTCATACGTCAAGTGGGGCCAAATCTTTAAGTTTAAAAATATATCCCCTAATCTCTGCAATTTGTCTGGGGACTATTTTTTCCCGGTGTAAGAGCTGCATTTTTATCTTTTTTGTTTTTGGGGTAATTTTTGTGCTCGACGTAAATTCGCTAATGAGTGTTGATTTAAATTCCGGAACAGTTATTTTTTTGGGAACAAATTGGGTACACAATTTTAAAAGGGGAAATATTTCCATAGGCCAAAAAATATTTCAATCGTCCCCGAAACTTTTTTTCACAAAAAGTAAAAAATTTTGAAAAATTTTAAAAGGAATTTTTTAAAAAAAGCTTACTTTTCCGAAAAAATAAAAAAAATTATTTTTAAAAAACTTTTACGATAAAAATTAAAAAAAACAAAAAACAGAGTGGGGGATTTGGCAGTGCGGGGAAAAGTTTAAAATTAAATTAAAAATTAACTTTTAAATTGTAATTTAAAAAAAACCGGGTTTAACCCATTATTTCCCCCGAGATTTTAAGACGGTTACTTAATCAAACTTTGGGTTTAACAAAGTTCAGAAAAACCCAATTTTCGGATTTTAAATTTGCATGTGTAGGGGGAAAAATTTTGAACTTAAAATTTTTCATTTTATTGAATTTTGCCCCAATAAATTTTTATTTCAGTTTTTCTCCTCCCCCCGATTTTGCAAGTTTCTTTTAAAACAAAACTTTTTGGGGCATTTAAACACAAAATTCAGTAATTCTTTTTATCGCCTTGAGATCTGTTATTGAAATAATTTTTCTGTCAAAGTTTTACCTTTTGTGTTTCGTAATTTGTTTCCCAAAATTTAATTTGGCGTTTTCCTTCTTTTACGAAATTTTAATTTATTTCACAAAAAAACCTTACATGCTTAAGGCAGGCAAACTTCACGTACTTTTCCGGGTTTTTGACGCCTTTTTGGTTGCAACCAACTAAAACAAAAGGAATACTAAAAGGGTAAGTTGCTTTTTTAAAACTAAAATTATTTGGATTTGTTTTCTACCCTTTTACTTAAGTTAAAATATAATACATATTTTTAAAAAAATATCTTTTATGAAAAATTTTGATTTAAAAAAATGTCCCGGCTACAAAAGGGAATTAGCTTCCATTGTTTTGGGGAAAAAGTTGTTAAAAAAACCTTTCTCAAAACAAAAATTTGACTCGTTAGGGGGTTTTAAATTTCAGATTACAATTTTTTATTAAACACTCTTCCATCCCCGTGTACGACTTGGGGTTAAAAATCTTCTATTTTGGGGAGTTTTCCCCCAATTTAAAAACCATTTAAGTTTTTAAACAAATGGTCACCTTACATAATGGCCTCCTTTGCTTTTTTTTTCTGGGAAGCTTTAAAAAAAAAATTAAAAAAAAAAATTTTAAAAAAAAAAGTTTCCAAGGGGGGAAATGGGCCCTCGAAAGGGGTCAAGGGGTTCCTCCAGTTTTACATTTTTGCCGAGCCGGCAACCCCACCACCCCCAAACAGTAACACGTTCGGGTTCACCCGGTTTTCATCCCGGGCCTGGGTTTCTTTGGGGGCCCCCGTTTTTCGCTTTTTAAAACCCTTTGTGGGTTTGTACGAAAGTCTTACCCCCACCCCCCCTGGCCCTTGTAAACGGGGTTTAAATGATAGATACACTTTTAAAAAAAAAATAAAAAATTATAAATATTAATTATAAAATTTAAAATAATAAAAAGACCCCCCCAAAAAGGGCCAAACCCACATGCAACAGAACTCCGTTTTTGAAAAAAAATAGCTCCCGTGACAAAACCTTTTGGGGACACTTTTTTAAACAGTAACAATTTGCTGAAAATTAAAGGGGGCATTTTTGGGATTCCCCTGAGCCTTAAAAATGCCCCCGTTGCTTTGGGGAAAAGTTTCCTTTTTGGCCCCTTTTTGGTCCTTTTTTTTTAGCAAAATTTCCCTCGGGTTTTTTTTTTGGGCCACCCCCCTTTTTTTTGGCTTGTTGTCAAAAAAAACTTGAAAAAGTTTTCTTAAAATTTTTAAAAATTTTTGCCGATACCTTGGCTTTTTTAAAAACCCCCTAACTTTAATTTTCTCAAAAATCAATTGACATTAACAAATTATGCTTGATTCATTAAGTAAAATAATTTTGAAAAAAAGACGCTAACTGAATGGGGGTTTTTTTTCCGGTTTAAAAAAAAAAAGTAGGGAACTCACCCCCCTTTTTAAAAAAAAATCTGGTGTTAAAACTTTTGGGGTTTAAGAATTTGTTTTCCTTTTTTTAAGATAAAAGGGCTTTTGGAATTTTATTTTTCTAGCTTACTCACCTTTGGGGGGTTGTGGGGAAAATTTTTTTAAAACCTCCCGGGCCCGGCCCCAGGTGTGCACAACAAGACCCCAATAACCCCCCCTTCCCCATATCGTGGTTTTAAAAATGTCCCCCCCCCCCCGTTCCCTGTTCCTTTTAAAATTTGCATAAAATTAACAATTGAAAAAAAGTTTTTGGAAATTAAAATTTTAAGTTACTTTCCGAGTATAATGCCTTTTTTGATTGGTCTTATAAACTTATTTTAGACAAATAAAATATTTAAAACATGACAAACAATTCCAATGCTTTGGGCATCAACTTCCCCCCCACCCCATTTTCAGTTTAAAAAACGGGGGGGTTTTAAAAAATAATTTTTGTTTAAAAGCTTTTTAAACCCCTTGAAGGGGTTTTTTTTTTTTTTTTTCGGGAACGCCGGTACTTAAAAAAAAACCCAAAGAATGAACTTTTCCTTTTGAAAAATTTTTTATTTTTATTTGTAAAAGTTTTTACTTAAACTGGTTATTATTTAATACGAATTTTATCTGATGAATCTGAGAATATAACCAATGTTTTTAAATACCTGAAATCAACACAGCTGTACAATAAGATTTAAAAATAACATGTCATTATATAAGAGAATACGGGCACTGATAACCTTAGTGTTGTGTGCCCTTAAACCCTAATAACTAACTAACTAACTAACTAACTAACTAACTAACTAACTAATGATTAATAAGAATGTAAAAGCCTTTTTCAGGTGATATAATTTTATGGCAGGTAGGCCTATGCATTTGACATGTATAACTAATTAGTCTAGATGAAATCACATTAACTTTACTTTTACTTACTTACTTTTACACGTACATGTTTTTACAAGTAATCCATCCATGCAAAATAAAATAATTATAAACTAACCTGTGTAAACTGTTTTTATGACACAGATGACACAGACGGAGACGACCACGACGTGGGGGAACCCCGCCCACCCCATACGCTTGTGGCTGGATCTGACCAGCACAGGCCTGTCCAACCCTTGTCCCCCCGCGTCATCCCTTACGCCCCTCCCTTCGTCTCGATTAGCCAAGTTGCATAAATATGGGACGTTAAGCAATATCCAATCAATCAATCAATCGAAACAAATATGTGGGACATGAAATGCTACGTGTAACAGAAGCATCATCTATAATAAGAGTAAAACCCATGCTGAAGGCAATGCAATGGAGGCAAACTAATGACATTTGTATTGACAAAGTCTGCTATTCATTGGTACATGAATTTGGTATATTATTATGTTTTGTTGCCTGGTTCAGAAAAAAGTCACCCACGTTTCTATTTCTTCTACTCTACTTTACTCTGCACTATCGTGTATTATCATCCTTATTTAAGTTAGTATTGTATTTTTAATTATTTTAAAAAGCAGGGATAGCACTTTGTGTAATTTAACTTTTAGCTCTTTCTAACCTGCTTAATAAAGTCTTAGTAATATTTGCATATAGATGTAGATCTACCTGTGTCTACACTCTAGCGTAAGTCTGTATCTATATGAATTATTGTACCTAAGAAATTGTTTAATAAATAATAATAATCATAATAATAATAATAATAATAATAATAATAATAATAATAATCATCATCATCTGTGAATATGTTGTATCGTCACGATGAACCTCGTTACAAATACTTACACAAGTATTACACTACTCCAATTAATTCTTCCTCACGGAGCTCAAAAGTTACTGTTCAATGCGATTTTGGAAGACTTCCATGCACTTGACGTGCAGCATCGATATGACCTCGCCGCCCCGCACCTTTTAACAGCACTTCACACCCATATTCACTCTCAGCACAGCCTCGCCTCGCAGTCGGTCTGTTGTTCTTGTCCCAGGCGGACGTGTTTTGACTCCGCTCTGCAGTATGTTCTTGTCTTGCCTCCACAGTACACAGAGATTGCTTCTGTTTATGTGAAATGTGTTGTGTTGACTGACATGTCCTTGCATCTTAGTGTTGGGAATGTTTGCTTCATGAGGTTGTCTGTTCTGTCCAGACTGGTTTGTTTTGTTCGCTTTTCTGCTCTGTTCTTCTGGGAATCGTTCGTTATTTCAAGATTATGCTGGGTCTGCTCGGTCAGTGGTTGTGTTGGTTTGGTTGAGGTGGGAGTGGTAGTGGACGAAACCAATGGCGTGAATTTCGGTTTTAAGGTGTGTTGTCTGTTGTAGTGGTTAAGAGCGGGGCGATGTGGTGTGGATTCCTATTTCTACTAAATTCTTGCATAAATGCTAAAAAATGTAACATCTCCATACTTCATGCTAATAGTGAGGCTGTGTTATCAGTGGTCACTGATTATTTTATATTATATCATATATCATATATATATATCACATATCATATATATATATTATATCACTCTACTGTTGAGAGCCCTAAAACAACTCTTACTAACTAATAGTGGATGGAGTCTTTTGCAACGATTGAAATGCTTCTCTGAAATCACACCTTTTAAGGACCCGTCGGCAAGAACGTTTGACTCAATTAATACATGAGGACCACCAGATTTCTCTATTAACTTTCCCATAGCTTCGAAAAACGACATTTCAATATGAAAAGATCCTAGTTGAACAATTACATTGTCATATGTGGGCGACTCTTCACTTTGGATCTGTAATGCCTACTTACAATAATTTCTTAATCGTAAGTTATCATAATATGCTTTTGTGCACACTCAAAACCAATTTGTTGAGCAATTTTAATCGTTTCCGCAACTTCTGATAATGACGTTGGTGAAATATAAATCTTTGGAAGATATTGTTTGTTCTGTCTTGGCAGATTTTCGTCAAGCATTTTGGAGTTCCAAGCAACTCGCATTGTGTCTATATTTGAATGAGTTCTCTTACTGGCTCTCCGATCTGTATTTGGAGTTCGTGAAGATGATCTTAGGCAACGGAACTGTGTATGTAATGCCCTACAGTAGCTCGGGCAGCTCAAGAACATTTACCAGGCCTTTTGTTTCCTTCTACGCATCGCTTATATCTAGTTGTATGTGCAAAACACTGTCGTCCAAACCAACTCGCAACCTTGGTTTGACAGGTGAGTAGGGGAGAATCACTGCCTTAAACTAATGGCCAGCTCTAAAGCGTCGTCGTGGAAGTTTCCCCTTATTTTTGACTATTTCCCTGAAGGCGACGACAATGACAACACGGAAGGACAATGACACAGACAAAGACGACCACGACGTGGGGGAACCCCTGCCCTCCCCATATGCTTGTGGCTGGTTCTGACCAGCACAGGCCTGTCCACTTCGCGCCCTCCGCGTCTCCCCTTACGTTCCTCCCCTTGGAAATAAGTATATATGGTTGTTAACTCTTATCAAATTCCAACTCGCAACCTTCTCGTGGTTTGGCCCGTGATTGCGTTTCTTGTAAGTTGTTGTTGTAGATCGACAGTGGCAGCCAATTTGCTCATATAATCTTTCATTATTAGAATCAGTGTACATTAAAAAATACATTACTCACTCTTAAATTATAATTATTACTAGACTTATTGATTTTTATTTTATATACAAATGTTGTGACGTATTTTGAGTATTAGGCATGAAAATTTACCAAATCCTGGAAATTGCAGTTTTATTATAAAAATAGCAAAATGCGTTTAATTAGCGTAAATAAGCGTTTGTAAGTTAATTTTGAATCTCATTTTAATTAAAGTTACACAAGTTATTGAGGTTCTTAAAAATAGGTGTGGGTAAAGAATATCAGAATACACTTACCCATGCCATTCAGTTTGTTTCGTGGTTTTAATAATTCTAGTTTATATTTCCTAAAAAAAAGTCGTAGGTAAATTATAGATTGCTCATTCACTCAAAAACGAAATTCAGATCCAATGACACATACACACTCGTTTGACAAAGACAAAGTATCCTGTAATGTTATCATGGCTGATTGATGGTGATAAATTTGACCAAAATTAATTTCAGTGGAAAATATACGTGTATCGATCGTCAATATGTTTGCGGCACAAACCAGCACAAACGTAGCACTAACCACGTGCAAAGTTTCAAGTCGATCAGAAAAATGGGTGGTTAGGCATTAAGTTGTAACCACCCACTTTCAAGTGCTTGTAACTTTTTAACGGTAACAGCACAAACGATACGGTTTGCGGCTCAAACCAGTACAAACGTAGCACTAACGAATGCAATTGGTTCCATCGTTTGTGCTGTAATGGGTGGTTACAACTTAATGGACCTCTAAAATTACCATAATTTTCTTTAAGGTCTTCCATTGAGAGAGGGCCCGAATAATTGTTTTGATAATGGGATTTATCATCTTCCTATTTTATTTTTTTTTCAATTTCGGCTTTTAACTGTTGATCCACCTGAATGTCAACGGAATCTCGGCAACCTTTTTTACAGACAAAAAGTTATCTGCTGCTGTTGAAGCATCTACATGATAGCGTGTAGTTCGACGACTTCTGAAAACTTCCTTTGCATCCTTCCAATTATTAAACGGCTTTGTTACAAGGGACACTAAAGCTTGATTTTTCCCTTTCCTAGCACAATCAACTTAAAACAGTATGCTTATTCGACAAAATGCACCATCTTTCACAGATGAATACGACAGCTAAGGAAATTCAGTAAGCCACTTTCTTTGAAATCTCAATTTTCGTGGTCCAACGATTGGGAAAATGAAGTCTTCAGAAGGAATCCATAGCTCTTTCAACGTTTTCAGCTTAACATCGTCACCTAATGTTTTCCCTACAGTAAAAAGACCCAAGTCGTATTTGCAGTGAAACTCAACACTACCCTTTGACAAGGGTTTGTCTTTAGAAACTCCAGTGACATCATTTATTGACATATTCAAATTCATTGACATCTCTGCACATTTCTTGAAAGTTAGGTCAGTTTCTTCAATAGCTTTGTTTGGCTGAGCTTATTTGTTGTTCACACATATTGCTGGGACCTTGAAAAATATTAGTTAAGTAAGGCTTCCCCCTAAGCTACTTTTCCAGACGGCATAGTTTACAACAGTTCTTTAGTAAATTTTTATGCAGAGTATATTTTAGTTGAAGAGTAAATTTCAGCCTACTAAAACACGTCTTCCAATAATTTTATTATTCTTTGTATACAATATACTTAATATATATATATACACACGCCTTGTTGACGGAATTGTAGTGTCCTGCCACACTTGTGACCGTGTGACCAAACGAAAGAGGAGAAGAAAATGAACAAGACGAACTTGTTAAATGAACAAAAGCGAAAAAGAAACATCAGCACAGCGTCAAAAACCTAAATGCTAGCAGTGTTGACTTGGGTCACTAATACAATGAATGCATGCACTGCAGCCAGGTACAAGAATAGCACAGTGAGAGGAAGCGGAAGAAAAACTCGTCTGCCTCCGACAAAGGACTGTGTGTGAGAGATTCTAGTGCATGTCTTTATACTTAACCTTGAATAGGAGAACGCAACGAAATAAAACAACAATACTCTTTTGAGAAAGTGATTGTATTTTTCCGCAAAGCAGATGGATCAAATTACAACTGTTCGAACAGCTAACATAATTATGAAACACAGACAAGTATTTTTATGAAAATTATTCTAGACTGGGAAGTAGCGCACAACCCATGAGGTAGAAACGAAAATAGTTTTAAGTCTCCATTACTTAGAAACTAGAGTTATAAGTTGGAAATAAGACAAAATATTTACAAGTCTTTTCGGAGTGAATCAGAATTACTTAATAGTTGAGTTTTGAACTTGGACTAGTTTTGCTTTGTTTAAGAAATATTCTAACTCTGTTGGTACAAAATAAATTCGACCGAAAATAAGAACTTTGTCGATTTTTTTTTAGAGTAGGACTTGATAGCATTCGGGACAGAGAACAAAATTATTTTGAGTCTTAAAAACTCCACGCGAGAGCCTCATTGAAACACTTGTACGAAGTTCTGTACAGGCGTTCTGCAACGAGGGCAGGGGGTTCGTTCGTCGAACTTCAATTCGTCGTCCTGGTATAGTTGCCGGTTTCGTTGATGTTAGGCATCTAGTTGAACAATACACAACCGACAAACACAAAAATGTCCGCAAGGCACACATATGTTGGTTTTAGCATTTACTATACAAACACTAAATAGGGAGGTGATTGGGTTGTAAGATTTGTTGCATGAATTGAACCAAGAAAATTTGATAAATGTTCCATGTACAATTCTTGGCAATAACGCAGCAGCAATAAAATTAAGCAGTAATCATGATATTGATATTATATCGTTCTCGTCGTTCCTGAGACACGCCTCGTCCGTGAGCAGCTCGATCTTCTACTTCTCTAGTAGTATATTCGATAGGAGTATCTTCCATCCCCACATCCTCTTCTTTCTCCTCCATGCAACTGTTTCCAGCACTGTGGTATCGTAATTGGAATGATTTTCTGTTGAATCTACGATGGCTCGTGGGCCTTCAAATTCCAACTCGACACCTTCTCGCGGTTTGGCCCGTGAATAGGGGAGTTTCACTCCCTGAAACTAATGGCGAGCTCTGGGTCGTCGTCGGGGAACCCCTCCCCTTTGACTACCTCCCCGACGGCGACGACAAAGACAACACGGACGGATGATGACACAGACGGAGACGACCACGACGTGGGGGAACCCCTGCCCTCCCCATATGCTTGTGGCTGGTTCTGACCAGCACAGGCCTGTCCACCCCTTGGTCCCCCGCGTCATCCCTTACGTCCCTCCCTTCGTCTCGATTAGCCAAGTTGCATAAATATGAGACGTAAAGCAATATCCAATCCAATCTGTTGGTCTTGTTGTTGGGAGTTTGTGAAATTGACAGCCCCACATTGCCATCAAATTCCAACTCGCAACCTTCTTGTGGTTTGGCCCGTGATTAGGGGAATTCTTCTCCCTGAAACTAATGGCGAGCTCTGGGTCGTCGTCGGGGCTTTGACTACCTCCCCGACGGCGACGACAATAACAACACGGATGGTGATGACACAGACGAAGACGACCACGACGTTGGGGAATTCCTGCCCTCCCCATACGCTTGTGGCTGGTTCTGACCAGCACAGGCCTGTCCACCCCAGTTTGTCCTTTCATTGGGAAGAAATCATGCTTGCATTTTGAAGAAAATGTTCAATAAGCTCATTCGCTAGGGTTGATCGAAATTGGAGGGGGGTTAGATACTTAATTTTGTTTTTCTTAATCATTTGCTTGATAATAATGAAATATATAATATATATAATATAAGTTGTCATCAATCAAACCGATCACCCCACCCATGTACTTGTTATAGTCTGAGATAGACTAAGGGCATAAAACTTCTTCGCAGGTACCTACAGAATTTGTACGCAACACTTTAGTAACTTTCGAGGGGTTATGCATGGAACTCAAAACATTCACGGCCTGTTCAGTTTAGTACATCAATAAATTGCAAGATTTTTATACTTGTTAAGTAGTCAGTGAGTGACTTATGTCGATAGAAAGAATAAGTTCTGGCCGAAATATAAGTTGAGTCAGCTTCACTACCTACATTATGTAAATTAATGAACAGTGCCCTACAATAGAGTTAAGAAACAATGTTGCGCTTATAGTGAAATTTGTATAAAGAGTCAAAATTAGGATCACCCACCTTCATGAGCTTCTTTTAGCCGTTTTTGTAGCTCCTCAACGTTTTCTTTTAACATTTACACTTAATCCTGAAGTTCAGGAGTTTGGCTTTTTACTTTTTGAAGCTCGATTTTTGCAGCATCATTTCTTGTATTCATGCTCTTACTTTTATCCTTATGCTTCTGGTGAGCTTTATTTTCACTATTTCTGGTTGCCAGGACGAGAGCGACTTGGTTCCAAAATCTAATCTGCTGCTAAGTGCGACCAGGATATTTTGTATTTGTGTATTTTGCTGAGTATGGACGTTCTTCTCTCCTTCAGAGACGTGATAGTCCTTTTGCACCATTCTTCGGCAGTGGCGGTCCCCACTTCATGTGTTTTCTCCCCTCCTGACTGATCTGCAAGTCTAGTAAGACAAATATTCATCGTTAACAACCAGCCAATAATTTTTTTCCATATACTCTTGTTTATGATCAAGTGGTACGATTCCCAGAAAGTGTGCATCTGGAATCGCGTTGGACACATAATAAAAAACACCTTTGTGGTCTCCTATTATATCATTGGCTAAATATTCATTGCCACGTACTTCCAGTAGCTTCTGGTTTCGTAGAAGATCCATCTTGCTATTATCTAGTGGATGCTGTGATGCGCAATGCATTGTGGGACAAATAGCTTAAAAACACGCCATGTTGTTTTTTCTGCACCAGTTTCGTTTTTTTTGTCGCTGGTGCACGGTGTAGACGGACATGTTATTCTGTCTCCGGACAAGACGAACAGTCAACAACTTCAGTTTTAAACTCCATTCCATATACAGCGTCTACAATGCAGAACTGTTTGCAATTCTACAAAGCCTCCTGTTTGCCCTTGATAACAAGGACTCCAAATTCTTAGTGTGCACGGATTCTTTAAGTTCCCTAGAGGCTATTTGCCAAATTTACACTACACACCCATTAGTTAGTAAAATACACCTTATACTGTCCAAACTTGGTGCAAAACAAAAATCAATAGTTTTTTGTTGGGTGCCAGGCCATTCTGGTATTTTAGGAAATGATCTCGCCGACCAAAGTGCCAAAGAAGCTTGTAACAAAGAACAAATTGATTGCCAATTAGTCGTAACGCCTGATCTTAAAGCATTATTTAAACTTAAACTTAAAGAAAAGTGGTGCGAAGAATGGCATATCATGCAAAATAATAAGCTTCGCGAAATAAAAGGCGATGTAACAACTTGATCTCTTCAAGGCGCTCTTCTCGACGCGAAGAGGTTGTTCTGACCCGTCTACGTATTGGACACACACATCTCACTCAAGGATACCTTTTAAAAGGTGAAGACCCACCACCCTGTGAGCAGTGTGGTGAGATTTTAACTGTTAAGCACATTTTAGTAGAATGTCCTCAACACATGGACGAGAGGAATGATTTTAAACTAAAACCTAATTTAAAAGAAATTTTATCTGATGAATCTGAGAACATAACCAATGTTTTTAAATACCTGAAATCAACACAGCTGTACAATAGGATTTAAAAATAACATGCCATTATATAAGAGAATACGGCACTGATAACTTTAGTGTTGTGTGCCCTTAAACCCTAATAACTAACTAACTAAAACTAATAACTCTTGTAGACTTTACACCATGCCACTGGGAATAGGAGTATGCACTTATTCGTAAGCGCATCCCTGTGGCAGGTTGTCATTACGATCGTTATGCTTATATACGGGGATTACGGCCACGGAGTTGGCGACAATCACAATCAATCTATTTGGTAATAGGTAAAATAAAAATACGTGTGTTAATTTACATAGTACATCACATACAATTTCACATGCATGTGTTACATTTTACTCCCATTTCTTGTCCAAACAGTTTGGAGGTACATTCCTTGCAATTGCGCAGCAATAGTTATTTTAATTAAAATTCTTGTAAAATCTTATAATTATCTTAGTAAGTAGGTGTACTAACAAGAAAGTTCTCAAATCAGTGAAATCACAGACACATGACTGAGTATTATCACCCATCTCAGCAAGTAAGTAATTACATGATTAATGAGTCTCTATTGTCCCAACAATAAAATACAATCAACATACATAGTACAATAAAAAATGTCTGTTGTTTAATGATATGTATACAAATAGTATAGAACATGTTAGGCCTACATCCAAAAGATGAAGGTAAACATGAATGAATGATGAACATTAAAACCACAACACAGGAACATTCTACCAATTGCTCAATTGTTAACAACAAACAATGTCAACATTCATTTCAAAATAGAAAGCGTAATATATCGATGGTGAAGAACCAATACCTTCTATCTGCAATTTTCTGCCAAAATGAGATGTTGGTGTCTATGGATACAGAAAATTATTTCGAATTTTTTGGTGCTAATAGCTTCTATCTAACAATGCTTTATCTCCAAAAGAGACATATAGTTACTACCTTACATCAATATCTCCTATCTGCCACCGCCAACTAGTTACTTTTTTTAAATCAGTTTTAATGCTCTCCTGAACAATTTGCTTTTTAGCAGATAGAAGGTATTGGTTCTTCACCATCGATATGCTTCTTGACGATTACAAAATTAGAAAAGGAAAAAATGGAAGGAGGCTTTAATCAAAACCCCAGAAACTTGCCTATATAGAGTTACATTCAACTCTTTTCAAGCATAATGTGTAGAGGGTGGGCAGTCTTCATTGCCAAATGTTCTCCTTGCTACTTTACTCATTTGCAGCGGCAGAAATCTGAAATATTAATTCATCCAGTTAGTGGTTATATATAAGGAATTGCTTTGAGAATTTCAGAGCCGTCCGTGGTGGCACATACGATTAGGGCGCTGGTCTGAAGCATATGGCTCTACGAGGACGTGGGTTTGAATCCCGCATAAAACAAGGCATGAGTTTTTTGTAATCGTCTTTCACCCTCATCTATCACCACTCGTCTTGAATACCCTTTGTGAATTACTATGAGACGTTAAGCAACAAAATCATCATTTGAGAATTTTATCAGATTGTTGGGTTATACTTGGCATATGCAAAAGTTTTAATGTGTGCGAGTGAGAATAGATTATTTTGAGATCGATGTACCTATTTCTAGGTCTGCTCTATACATATAGACCTTGGGACAAACTAACTGAAAGTCTGAAAGTGGTTTTAGGTATTTAAAGCATCGAGTTTTGATTTTCACTTGTTAGCCATCACAAGTTTGGTGGGTTAACCCACCAGGGGTATCCAAAGTACAGCCTCCAGCTCCACAATTTATAGATCAGAATAGAACAGTACTGCAATGATTCTGCTGCCACCTTTGAACTGGACCATCTAAACATTATTTATGTCATAACACAATCCAGATCTATACAATGCAATGCACCAACAATCCGGAAGTTATTAAATTTACCGTCTTGGCAGCTTAGGGGTAAAGCATCCGACTGGCAATGGGGAAAACGGAGTTCGATACCACGCCGCGATGGATTTTAAAATTTCTGGATTGATTAAACCAATTGCACCTACGCGAGTGTTTCCTGATTAATTAAATTGAGAATTAAGTGATTACTTATATCAGTGACTTGGAAAGGGTCTCGTCAGCAGAATTATGGAACACTGAGCATTGACCTGTCTTAAACAGCAGGAGAGATAGAGGCACAGTAGGGGAATTAGCAGTGGAGGAAGTGAACTGGGAAAGGAACATGGGAAAACCACGAATACAAACCTGACCTTGGACTGCAAACCTTGGTACCTACAGTAGTGGTCATCTTTTGCAGTGTTGTACATGCCAAGTCTTTGTCATAGTTTATAATTGCTTTGTTTTAAAAACTGAGACCTCAAATGCCTTCCTTGTGTCCTAGCATCAAGGTAGTCCATGCTCCATGCGATATTGCAACACTCAAAATTGTAAGCGACTGTGCGCTAGATTGTTATAATTGACTTCGAATCGGAGACCACATCATGCAAAATTAGCTAAGGCTACATAAGTGTTTGACCAAATCAACCGTAACACAAAACGAAGCCTGGAACGTCGAATCCACAATATATAGAGCTCAACAAAGCCGTCGAATCTGCTTTTTGTAAAAGTAACGTCTTTGTATCTCTCACTCAAGTAATCACCTATCTCAGATGATGCTTTTTTTGATCAGAGATTTGTCCGTCACTTCGATACCAAACTATTGGCAACTCTGGTGTACACTTCCAAGGCTTCTTTTGCTGTTTTTCTGAATGCCATGTTGATGCTGTAAACAAACTTACTTGTGCCTGGTTCCAGTGTGCACTTTGGATTTCGTCCTGTGTAACACACGTGTAGTTTTCAGAAAAATCAACTTGTATTAGTGCTTTGTCAATGCATGGTTTATTTTCTGCATCACTACTCTCTTCTTTGTACTTTTGTGCTTGTTCACGCTTAATGAAGCTATGTTCTAAGAACTGAGGTACTAGTACCTCAATATAGAAACAGTTCATCAGATGTTCCTTCCTTCGATGTCCTTGATGAACTACTTTCATAATACGTCCATCCTTCCCACCAACATTTTCAGTTTTCCATTTGTGCCAGGTAGCTTAAATAAATAAATAAATAAATAAATTTTTAAATTTTATTTAGAGTCTACCCACTCAGTTAAATAACTGATTTTCAGTGGGGGACTTTAAATCAAAGCGACCAAGCCAACCTTGCAGGCCCCGACGCAATCGACGAGTGAGCGATAACCAACCAAAGATCGATATTTTTAATAGGAAATATAGCAATCAGTGGTATGGACAGTGCGAACACCCGCAAATCAACGCCAGAATCAACAAGGCCGATTCAGAACAACTCTGAAATTTATTATGTGCTTCGTTGCTAGGACGGCTCCAAAGTCACCGTTTACAAACTCCTAAGACAAGAACTGATGGACTTAAGTCCAAATCAGAAGTTAAAAAACTTCTGACTTTGGCGGGAATCGAACCCTGGACCTTCTGCATTGGAAGCAGATACGCTAACAACAAGACCAACGAGCCTTGGTTCCTCGTCTTCTTTGATATGCGAGTGGGATACCCTGAACATTTTACCATTTTTACAATTTTTGCACTGTCCCAACAGGTCCCAACCAACATTCTGTAGTTGAAGAGAAACAAACCATGGTGTCATTGAACTCGGGGGTGTAAGTTGGGAAGGTGTTATGAACTTTATGCAAGGCATTTACTGCAAGAATAAAATTTTCGTGATATTTGCATTAACATACATTATGCGGCAGCTTGCAACTTAGAAGAACATTTTTCGGACGTAGCTCTGCAAATTTACTGGACCCAATTTTAGAATTTGGGTATTCTAATTTGAATAGTTGGTGAGTTTCATTTACAGAATACATCATGTGACGAGCTTGTGTCATTACGAATATAGACGTCAACCACTAGAAATTCATCCATCAAGACATCGAGAAGTTGACTTTTAATCAGGGAAGGGATCAATAAGGTTATTTCGTATGTCGACCTGCCCCGTCCTTGTTTCAAACTCTTTGGCATGTTACTGAACGTTGTTAGTTTATTTATGTCAAAGCCGAAACATGTTTAATCATTAGCCTCAAGGTTCTCTGTAGCCGCGTCCCTCGTTCGAACGTTTTGGCGAGACACACAAAAAAAAACACAAAACAAAACCAGTGACTATTTTTTCCGTCAGAGTAAAAAATGGAAACGCTCGCTTAACTACAGCACTTTTACTGGTGTGAAACCACCACGATTCACTTTTAAACCCATGCCTTAAAACGTGTGGGTGACTTGTCACGATTAGGAAATGTATGAAAACATACTTTCCGTCTACCAACAATAGGCGTCTTGTGTTTTTCATTGTCATTTTGTAAACACAACAGTTTGGCATTATGTTGATGCAAAATACCGAATCCAATAATAATGATTAGTATCAACTAAATGAAACTATCAAAGCAATATTTTCCTAATATCGTCTACCTTAGGCACACACTCTAAGACAAGGACCGCTCAAAAGGCTGTGAGCCGGGCTCCCATCATTTCCAGGCCCAAGAATTGTGCACTCCTCTGCTGGTGCTTCACATATTTTTCCAGGCGCACTTTAAAACCAATGTAATTGTTTTGAAGTTTTGAATGCAGCTGCCTTAATTCCTGGAGCTCCGTCTTCGTAGCTGCGAGCTCGGCTCGCAACATTTGACATGCTGGGCACTGTGTGCAGGCGAGGCGGGCGGCAGCGCGGCACTCGAGAGTCGAGACTCAGTCCCAGTGAAGTCACGCTCAAGAGGCCTTCCAGTCTCAACTTGTAAATCTCTTCAACTATCCAACCATTTAAGTTCGGGTTTGCGCCAATTATATTTTCAATACCTGTTGTTTTGTACGTTTCATATTTAAAATTACGATATCAATTTGAAACACGAAACACTACACACACACTTACACTTTACTTTACACTTCACACTACACTACTTATACTCTAAGAGGAATAATTTTCCCACTTGCCACTTCGCTATAATCAAAGTCACTCAGCAGAATTACCGTTCTACGTCGGTAACGATCTCGTAGTGGTTGCTGTTCTTGTAGATATGTGCGGCGCTCAGCCATTTTCTACTTGTATAAGTTCCTCCTTCTCGAATTGAGAGAACCCATTTTTCCCCCGGAATTTCTGCCACTTCGTTTCACCACCATAACGACCATATACAAAAATGTCGGTATTCAGTAGAAAGGCTGTGGAAACTATTTCTGCGTCCCCCACCCCACTTGTTGCCGCATAGTTATCCTGATCAGCATGGTTATCGACCTCTTTCTGACGACTCTTTTTTCTTCTCTTTCTTTTCTCTAACCGACGGTCTTAAGGTCGAAAACTGTGTGTAGCAGCTTAAGTAGCCTTTTTAAGCCACCTTTAGACTATACAGGCTACAGTACACACACAATCCGCAGATGCACTGCGGCAGAAATACAAAATGTAAGATCTGAGAAAATTTAAATGAATTGCCATGTGAATCAAACCGGAAATACTGCACTGCATGGGTGGTGCTTGCCTGCCATATAGGACTAAACACATGACATAAAACCTGTGTTACAGGCGTAAAATATGGGTGCTCGGTAGGGGGAAAACATCAAACACATGAGTAATTAAAAGCTAAGATCATCAGGAATTACTTTCATTGAAACTCATCACCCATCAAAGTCCAACTCGGAACCTTCTCGTTGTTTGGCCCGTGCGTAGGGGAGTAGTTCACTCCCTGAAACCAGTGACGAGCTCTGGCCGGATGGGGTGTGTGTTGCAGAGAGGGCTCTCTTGCAACTCTTTATCACACCTTTCTTCATTCACACAGTCTTCACTATACTTATTTTCTTCTTTCACCTTTTCTTTTTCAATCTCTTGTAACAGACTCATAAATCTTGCTGTAGATATCCTCAAACAAAATCAAAAGTTGTGATCAACAATATCTTGACAATAATGGTCCATATCAAATATTTAGGTCCTACTATTTTTACAAGTTCTGAATGATCATTTTAAAAATTTGTTTAAACACGTGTCACGTGACATGGCCCGATTTAAAGAAAGTTTGTCTCTTCTTTAAAGTTTTGGATGAGTGAACATCTCGGAAGTTTTCTGAAGCATCCTGTGATTGGTTTAACATCACCTGAGTGTCACGTATTTGCAAGAACGAACAGGTTTACAGCCTGAACGGACTCCACAATGTGGTGGTAAATGAGTGGTCAAAATGTATCCAAAACGTTGATCTTTAAAAACCGCAGTCCATGTATAATAACTATTAAGCTATCGGTGATATGTACCAATTGTCTTTACAATATCCTTATATTATGTAGTTTGTTCATACAAAGTGGGAAATAACAATGTTGAACGAGAAATAAGGGCAAATAGTCAAATTCATAATGATTTATAAATTAAATGTCTTGCATATCAAACGAATGGCACAGGATTATGAGAATCTGCTCGACAGCCGCATGGTGTCTGGCCTCACGTGCCTCGAGCTCCGCGCGATACTCGGCCTCGCGTCCCTCGTGCCCCGCAAGCACCGCGTGGCGCTGCCCCTCACGGCTCTCGTGGGCTGCAACGACATCGCCGAGCCCTCAGCTCACGCGCCTCGAGTACTTCGAGGTTCACTCGACGTTGGACCTCACGTGCCGCGAGCAGCTGAAGAGCTGCGCGTTGCTCTTCCGCCTCCTGGTGGTCGCAAGGCACTCTACCCTTACGAGGGGTTGGAGGCCCTTCCACCTCTTGAGGGCCCTCGACCCGCAGATGCAGGACCCGGGAGGGCCGAACGGGCTTCTGGCGGCCCGCGTGCGTGCGTGCGCCTTCTGACTGGCGGGGCCCCTCAATCCAGCTGTGCAGCACTCGGAAGGGGCGATCGGCTTCTGGGTCGTCGTCGGGGAACCCCTTCCCTTTGACTTCCTCCCCGACGGCGACGACAATGACAACACGGACGGATGATGACACAAGACGGAGACGACCATGACGTGGGGGAACCCCTGCCCTCCCCATACGCTTGTGGCTGGTTCTGACTAGCACAAGCCTGTCCACCCCTTGTCCCCCCGCGTCATCCCTTACGTCCCTCCCTTCGTCTCGATTAGCTAAGTTTCATAAATATGAGACGTTAAGCAATATCCAATCCAAAAAAAAAATCAGCCCCGCTGCGCAGCACTCCGACCTCGCCACGCCCTTCGACCCTGCGGCTTCGCACGCGCGGTGCCCGAGAAGGTTCGTCCTGCTAGTACTCCCGCTGGCGATCCCTCCTCTCCCATAATTTCCGGATGCTGATACATTAAAAACGACGCATTGATGTTGATTGATTGATGATGATTACAATAAAAACATTTCAAACAAATAAACCATAAAACACTAAAAACGCCGTCCGTTGACACTTGACCAAAAAAATTACACCTCAATGTCTTGCAACAAATAACAAATAACAAAACAATCTTAGAACAAGCACAATGCTTGTCACTCGTCACTCGTCATTAGTGCTGCTTCCCGAGTTGTCATTACTGTCCTTGGAGTCCGAGTGAGACTGAGAGTCTGGCTCGGCGTCGGCGTCGTAATCTTCGTCCTCGTCGTCAGTCGCCCACAACACATCGTCCTCATGGCCGTCTAGATCATTGGTGATGCTGCACTTTTTAAATGATTTCTCAATCATTTCCTGGCCGATAGTGAGCCATGCTGCGGAGATCCATTGCGTCACCAGCTCGAGTGACACGCGCTTGATGTTGCCTGCAGGCGTGGTCTGTTAGTGACAAACCATTCATTGTATCTTTCCCGGAGGCGGTCGTTAAAAGGCTTGTTGATCGAAACATCCAGAGGCTGTAGTACGGATGTCAGGCCCCCGGGAATAACAACCAGATCAGTTTTATTATGACGCAGCAAGCCTTTTACGTCGTCCGTAAGATGCCCGCGAAATGCATCGAGCACTAACATGTTTGTAGGATTTAAAAGGGCGCCAGGCCTGCGCAACCACACACACCTGATCCAATCTAACATCAGTTCGTTGGACCTATGTGGAATTCCATATCATTTATAGGTACTTACAAACATCGGTCAAGTCCAATGCAGCACAAGATAATGCTGCGGTTTGATTCTTCGTCTATCAACGACTTTCGATGTTGATTTCAAGTGTATACAGTAAGCATTCTTGTACTACTGTTTTAGTTCCTCTTCTTTGAAACATTGCTTTGAAAGTAGTACGAAGTTGTATAATGCGAGTACAAAGTACAAACCATCACAAGCCGTTATGAGAATTACATTTCTAACAACTAATTTGATAAGCAATCGTAAATAGTTATTTAACTTCAACAATTGCTAGAGTAAATAGAGTAGATGATGTTAGTTTCATGATGTCATCCGAAGATTTTGAACGACGCGTTGTGTTAAGGCTGAGGCCTGAGGTAGAAGTAGTGGACTGTAAATTGTGAATATCAATGAAGTTGGTTGGCAGTTCTTTGTTGGTAACACCACTTAACATTGGCGACAATATTTCGGGACAGTCGGCGCAGGGTTGCCAGTTGATGTCTGTGCTTGGAAGTTAAAATCACCACAAAGCACAATGTTGTCTTGAGGGCGAGCGAGACGCTGAATACGAGACACTGACAGGTCGTCGCCTCAGAATGTATTTGTTCTATGTCCAACATTTCTTATACTGAGATAATTGAGGTCCAAAGTTTTCATTATGGTAACAGTCACAAATTCACAACTTTACACAAACTGCTTTTTTATACTAAATACAAATCATTAACAGATCACATTTCAGTAAAAAAATATTAAAAAGTACTTTTGGAACATAGCCAAAAGGTCAATTGGTTTGGACATAGAACAACTGGTACAATGAAGATTGTAAATTGAGCTTTAAAAAAATATTCTATGTCCATCAAGAATAGAAAGAACATGGAAAATATTATTTTAATGCAAATGTGGTACAGGTATCTTCTATAGGCATGCCTTCATCTAAATTTCAGGTTTCAGATTTATTTTATTCTTATTATTCAAAATACATGACAGGATTTATCTATAAATAAAAAAGGAGATATGGATGTGGATAAAACACAGAACACATCAAAATGAAAACCAACAACATAAATTTTATCCGTGCAAAATTTATAATTTAAAAAATTCTTGTGCATTTAGGCCTAGGCCTACTTAGTTTTTTAACTGATTCACCTGCCTATAATATTTCTTAATTGGCTTGCACAGAATAAAATTACTAGCTGTGTGTTCTCAAACAGTTATATTCTGGTTACGGGTGCAATAATGTGACGTATGAAAAAATTAGATTTTGTTAATACATTTTTATAATGTACTGTTTATTTCTTGCCTGTTAAGGCTACATTGATGAAATGGTTTTTACCATTGCTTGCATTATTTAAGAATGGCTTTAAAAAACTGGACATCCATTGCTGGCATGTACTGCAACATTGACCGAATATCTTTTTTCTTTTCCTCTGACAGTCCTGCAGTTTCATTTACGATAGATACCTTTGGTAGGTTAACTAGGCCTAACTGACGGTTTGCTTGCTCATTTTTTTTGGTCTTACGTTTTGGTGTTTGCCGGTTTAAGCGAACTTTTGTGAATTCATCATTGAATGAATTACGATAATACATTTTAAACGGCTTATCTTTGTGATATTTCAATTGCTTCACCTTTGTGAATGGCACTAATAAAAAGTTCATACTTGCTGCGGCTGTTTTGAAATTAAAAAAGTCAGCAGCATGCAACTGTATTATTTCTAAATGCACCTTGCCTTTAGGAATAGCCAGCAAGTTTCTAACAAGACTTAATGGGCTGAATATTTCGGTTGTTTTCAAATAGCGCTCAATACGGCTATGGACAGCATCGATCTCCTGCACGTTACCGTGGCCAGGTTCGCCAAATTTCTGCTCTATTAGATCAACTGTTAAATTTTCCTCCATGAATTTTTTTAGGGCCAATGCCATCAGTGAATTTTTGTTTTGGGGGATACACGAGTCAGACCACAGAATGATGTGATTAACATTTGGACAGTCGTGCACTAACCGTTTTAGTATTGAATAGAGGGCGCTAGCAATGTGGTTTCCTGCTCTACCAGAAATGCACTCGTGCCACAATGCGCAATACGTTTTCCCATTGACAGAATTGTGAGCAGTTAGATTATAACAACTTAACTTACGTTTATAATAAAAGTTTGATACATTGGCCTGTGGCAGTGAAAACACATTTTGTAAGTCGAAAGTTATTACAGTAGTAGTATTTTCTTGCCTACTTTTGAAAGCTAAACAATCCTTATCGCGCTCTTCCTTTCCTTCCAGTTTTCTCTTTAAGTGTGCCTCATGTTTTTCTTTGAGATCATTGTTAGGGTTACTTGCCATGGCCATCTCCTGGCAAAAGTCGCACCGGTCTTTTTTAGGCTTTTGGAAGCTTAAATTAAAATCGTTATTAAAAACTTTACTGTACACATTAAACTTAACTGCGTGTTCTCTTCCACACATGTTCAACATACAAATCATACATCCTTCTAATAGAGAGCCTGCCATCTAGGTACTCTCGAACAGAGGAACTTCTACAATATGCGACTCTATTTTTGGAAATGACTTGATGTGCCGTTTAACAACCTCTATTTATCCACACTGGTAGCTCTTGTTAGGCAAAGTAAAGAATTGCACATTTATATAGATTAATTGAGGTTTATTGTATGAAAATGTTACAACGTTTTCTGCACGTCAAGTGTGCTCACAGAAAAAAGGAAGAGAGGGGGGATACAACGGAAATGGGAAGTTACAAACAAAGATATACATCAAGGTGGCGGTGGAATATATACCGGCAAAATTCAAAAAGACATTAGGTTATAAACACAAATAAATGTAACACCCCTCACTTAATCTAATGACTTTTTAAACATTTAAGTGACAACACAAGTTTAGGCATTTAGACCTATTCCTTTAACGCAACTGAGTGTCTTATCTTTTGACAGAGCTTTTGTAAGTATGTCTGCTGGCATTTTTTCCCCTGCCATGTACTTTACAATTACTTCACCCTGTTCAGCCAACTCTCTAACATAATGATATTTGACTGCAACATGTTTAGTTCTATTATGAAAAACAGGGTTTTCAACAAGTTTACCAGCACTCTGGTTATCATTAAAAATTGTTACCGTCCCTAAATCCTTTTGCAATTCTGATATTAATCCTTTTATGAAAGCAATATCTTTACATGCTTCACAAATTGCAATATATTCACAGCTTCGGTTGAACTAAGTGCTACAGATTTTGTTTCTTAGCTAACCAGCTTACTGGTCCATCATTGTATGTTTAAAATACAACCAGAATATGAGTGGCCGTCAATTACACAGTTTCCACGACCTGCATCTGCATATGCAACAAGTTTACCTTCTCCTTTAGTAAAACATAAACAATAATCTAGTGTTCCCTTTAAGTATCTTAGAACACGCTTCACTGCTTGAAAATGCTTCATTCCATGACAGTTATTAAATTGACTTAAATAACTAATTGAAAAACTTATGTCAGGTCTTGTGCACACAGAAAGATACATTAACGCACCAATTATTTGTTGGTATTCACCATTCTTTTTACCGTCAACTTCTTTCTCAAGTTTTAAGTTTGCCTCCATCGGGGATCCTACAGCCTTACAACCCTCCATACCAAATCTAGCAAGAACTTCTTCTGCATACTTTGATTGATTTAGTTTGATTGTACCAGATTTTCTATCTCTGATCACCTTCATCCCCAAACATTCCTGCAATTCTCCTAGGTCCTTCATTTTGAAGCTGTGGCTGATTGTTTTTTGAGTTCCTCCCAGTTTCTGACTTGTTATTAGAGAAAATGAAAAAATCATCACATGAAGGCCTATTACAATGAGATTGGAATCCTGCTTCCTAACATACACACATGGATCATATTTTGATTTGACAAAATAAGTTCAACAAGAAAAGATTAATTTTAGCATTCCATGAACGTGCCGCCTGTTTAAGGCCATATATAGCCTTCTTTAGCTTACACACTTTTATTTTCATAGCCTAGCTTAAGGAATTCTTCTGCTGTTCCATATAGATTTCCTCATTCAACTCACCATTCAAAAAGCTGTGGTGATATCTACATGATCCATTTCAAGATCTAATTTTGCAGCTAGTCCGAACAAAATACGTATCGATGTTAATCGAATTACAGGTGCAAAGGTATCCAAGAAATCTTCACCATATTTCTGAGAAAAAGCCCCTGGCAACAAGCCTTGCCTTATGGCGTACAGAGCCATCTGTGCTAACCTTTCTTTTAAAAACCCATTTACATTTGACAAAATTTTTATTAGTTGGACGGTCAACTAATTCCCAGGTTTCATTATTGGTTAAAGCATGCATTTCCTCATTCATAGCTTGTTTCCATAGATCTTTATCAGTACGCTCTAGAGCATCATTTACACATTGAGGATCTTGTTTGTTTATTACAACAAGATTATGGTTATCATTTTGAATTAAGAAAGAAAAACCTGCATATTCATAGTTTTCGTCCTTTAAAGGTTTTCTATGTCTAGTCGGGTATCTATTTCCGAATAAAATTGGCTGCTCAGGTACCAAATCAAAACCTCTAAATTCCTCGACATCACTATTTTCCTCATGACTATCATTTGAAACATCACTAGAATTATCATTGTAAGATAATCTTTCCAAGTCATTTGCATTATCATCATCAGTCGATGGGATTGCACCCTGCTGTTGGATCTGTATGTTGGTAACAGGTTCAACTTCAGAGTTATGCTTACTGTCTGATTTTGATATTACATTTCCTGCAGCTGACTCTATGATTACAATATCCACGAGCAAAAATCAAGGTTTTAGGATTGTCTGCGCGTACCAGACGATAACCCTTAGTAGTTTCGCCATACCCTACAAGGATGCATTCAACCGATTTTTTGTCGAGTTTTCTACGCTTTTCATCCGGAATATGAACTTGCGCTTTACTACCAAAAATTCGAAGGTGCGACACACTCTATTTTTTCACCAGTCCAAACTTCCTCAGGAACAGCATTCTTTATTTGCCGCAGTTGGACATCTATTCTTTATGTAAATAGAAGTGTTCATGGCCTCAGCCCAAAACTTCTTTTCTAAACCTGAATCAAATAGCATGCATCTAACACGCTCCATAAGAGTACGATTCGTGCGTTCCACTACTCCATTTTGTTGGGGAGTATGAGGGATAGTTTTTTTTGATGGACAATACCATTATTTTTTAAGTAATTTTCAAACTCATTACTGGTAAATTCCCCACCGTTATCGGTACGAATCACCTTTATAGACTTACCTGTATGCTTCTCGGTCATTGCTTTAAACTCTACAAATTTGGAGAAAGCTTCACTTTTTTCCTTTAGCATATAACCGAAAGTTTTACGACTGTAGTCGTCTACAAATATTAGACAATATCTAGAGCCGGACCAAGAGGGTTCTTCCATGGGACCCATTTATGTCACCATGAATTAGTTCAAGCAAATCTTTTGCTCTTTCCCCCCAGACTTTGGGAACTTGGTCACAGTCTGCTTACCTTCTAAACATACTGTACATGGATCTAAACATTCATTATCAAACATTATCCCTTTTACAAGGCCTTGCTTGAGTGAGTTTTAATCCCTTACGATTTAAGTGGCCTAATCGCCGATGCCATAATTCATGATCAGAAATAGGCTTACTTACTGCCAAAGCCCTCACTTGCTCTGTATTGTGTTTCACTTTGATCTAATGTATAGATACCTCCTTTGAGAGTTCCAGTGAGTTCAGGTGCAACATCTAACGATATGAGATGTTCATCATACACCTTTACCCATGTTTATCAAATGTCACAACATATCCTTTTTCAGTTATTTTTGAAACAGATAAAAGATTTGTTTGCCAAGTTAGGTACATGAATAACATTTTTAACAATCTTAGGAACTATTTCCTCGGAATCGGAACACTTAAAGTTCGTGAGTATGTCGCCAACACCATTTGACGATATTTTACTGTTATCGGCAACAGTAATATCCTGATTGCGAAAGTTAAAATCAGTCATCCATTCTTTATTTGGAGACATGTGACATGTTGCTCCCGAATCTAATACCCAAGATTCTTTTGACACGGAGGTCAGAAATGCTGAATCTGATAGCATAGTAGTAGGCTTATTTTTTGAAGCACCACCAATATTGCTATCACTACCGTAATTATTTTTATTCCATTTACTATTATCATTAGTCTTAGAATTAGATGTTTGATTTTTCTTTCTATTAGGACAATCAGGACGTTTATGTCCTTCTTCATTGCATTCGTAACATACTACTTTATTAACAGTACCTGTAGGATTAGGCCTAGGCCCACTATTCACATTTTTCCTCCAAGGTTTTTTCTTAGTAGTAGCACCATGAGACATCAATGCAGTCGAATTTTCATCGTGACCCTTAAGTACTCTGCGGGAACTTTCTTCAAGAAGAGCGATCTTGACCTCTTCGGAAGGCGGAGTCTTCTTTTTATCCCGTGTCACTGTCAGCATCATGATGAGCGTTTCATAGGACTCGTCAACACCGTTCATGGCACAAATGAAAGATATTTGTCCTCGATGGTCTCACCCATATCAATTAATTTTCGATGAATTGTGATGACACTGTTCACAAATTCTTCCATTGCCGAAAATTGGGACTGACGACTGTTAAATAACCGTCTAGTCAGGTCAAAAACGTGACTCATACTTGACCCTTCATAAGCAGATTGTAGGCTATCCCATGCCATCTTGGATGAAGTCGCAGTTTGGACATGAACATAACAAGTGGATTGGACAGTCAGGCATATTTTGGCTAGTGCCTGTGCGTCCCTATCCTTGTTCTTGTCCGTTATAGGTTCACTGCCATCCACGAGATTCCATAGGCTCTCGAGCATTAGGCTCATTTTCATAGCAAATTTCCATGTTGAGTAATTTATTTGACCCTCTAGTTTCTCGATGGTAGGTACATGCGAAGAAACTGCTGGAAACGACATGTTTACGGTCGATTTCGCTACGAAAACTAACCTCACTTATGAATTCACAATCAAACTATCACAATTTACGAAGATAAAACGATTGTAGAACATGATATCTTACGTTAGTTTGCGTGTCTGTGCCCATAACCTCTTAGGCAAAGTAAAGAATTGCACATTTATATAGATTAATTGTGGTTTATTGTATGAAAATGTTACAACGTTTTCTGCACGTCAAGTGTGCTCACAGAAAAAAGGAAGAGAGGGGGGATACAACGGAAATGGGAAGTTACAAACAAAGAATATACATCAAGGTGGCGGTGGAATATATACCGGCAAATTCAAAAAGACATTAGGTTATAAAACACAAATAAATGTAACAGCTCTGCTACCTACTTTACCTTTTAATGGTGACCTTGGAATGCCAGTCCCCTCCGACACTGAGTCAACCAAGTTGTCAAAACAATAGTATAGTCTATTTTGACTGATGTCCAGGGTGTCTAAGAAAAAGGTTTTGCACACACGTACTCTATCCCCACACATTTCTAAAAAAATATAAGAAACTGAATGTCTTTTTGCTTTTGTTGGCCAATGTCCTAACACGACACTTACGTTTTCTCTCAACATACTTTGTATAATAGTGAGACTTTTTGGAATCACTTAGTGACCAAAACGCATCATGGATCTTCTGACGCTCGCTTTTATCAAAATTTGTCATACATTTTAAACGACACTTCACAGAGCAGCCTCTCCCAACACTTTTTCTTAGATGATTTTTGCCCCTCCTATCCACATAGCTTTTTCCCTGTTCACGCCGTCTCTTCCTTATTGTAGCTTTCCAAGCGTCGATATTCTTTTTCCTTTTTCTGCTTCGCTTGGTACTAAAAACAAAAACAAACAATAAATTAGGCTAACATTAATTTGTAATTAGCCTACACCTAGACCGTTGCACACAGATTTGTCTGAAACCCAATCTCAGAACTCCTTTGGAAGTAGGAACAGATGTTTGTTGCAATTAAAAAATAAAAATAAACCCCCACATTACACGATAAACGTCAATAACCTAGCCTAAGTTCCTAACACAACACTGTCTCCGATTGCATAGCAAACTAGTAGGATGGTTAGCTATACATAATATCACAAAGGGGCCTATTATGTGCACTTAACTGTGAGCCTAGCCTTTACTGGTGGGGCCTACCTAGGTTTTGTAGGCTAGGTGTGTTCCATGTCAAGACAAAAGATTTGACACTCACAGAACATCCAATCCTCAAGTAGTCACTGTAGAGCCTACTAGCAAGTAACCAAGTACACATTAAAATTATTTTGTTATATTATTATGACACATACCTTGAATCTTCCTCCGAAGAATCGGATCCTGGAGTGTTGGGTCTGCTCTCATCACTTTCCGGAACAATCACTGGCCTAGGGCCAGGACGAGTGGGCATAGTGTCAGCTATGTCAGCATCTGAGAATATATCCATGTCACTGCAAAGCACAAAGTAGGCCTAAATTATTATGGGTTAGGCTAAACTAGCATTGTGGTACCTAACAAATAAAGACCTTGGCCCTATAGATACATAGGAAATACCTTGACAGAGCCTAGTCTTACTAAGCCTAGGCCTATGCCTACATTGAGGTTATGATTCTCGAAACAAAACCAAAGCTTTGTTTGTTTAGGCCTAGGCCCTACTAGGCCCTTGCATTGGTAGGCAGGCTAGACCTAGCTGGCCTAGAAAATCAATGGTTTGTGGGCCATTTGGTCTAGGTTTAGCAGGCGCCTAGGCCAAGTTATAGGCCAAAAAATGTGCTACTAGGACAAGCCTAGGGGCTAGGCCAATGCCTAAATCTAGCCTAGAAGCTAGGGATAATCAATCCTCAAGTTATAATTGCACAAGCAAGCAACAATGAGTACAACATTAAATTATTTGTCATGAGGCCTAGGCCTCCATCTACCTTAAATTTTCCTCCGTAGAATTTGGTCTCGGAGTGTTAGGTCTGCTGTCGTCACTCTCTGGAACAATATCCGGGCTAGGGACAGAACGAGTGGGCATATTGTCCGCTGTTTCAACATCGGAGAGAATATCCATTTCACTGCAATAACAAGATAGACTTACATTATTATTACTATGGCCCTAGGCCCTAGGCCTACGCCAAGGCCTATAAAGTCGTGAAAGAAATACTTTGACAGCTCCTGTCCCTAGGCTAGGCCTAGACATTAAGGTTATGTTTGAACCAAACTTTAAAAGGTGTTAATATTATGATACATATTGATCATGGTTATCATCCATACCACAAGTTATGAAATTACTAAACACAAGTAATAGATTACTTACATTTCATACTCAATATCCTCATCTACAGCTGACATCAGAGATACAAGGCCATATTGAGCTGACATCTTCAGTGGAGATAGAACAAAAACACTCTACAAGGCTGTGTGCGATGGCAGTCACGTGACGGTTATTCTTCGTTGTGATTGGCTAGCGGACATAACACAAATGTATTCGGAACAGATGTGATTATGTGGAGTTAAACCAATTGTTTTCTGTTTACAAGACAAAATTTGGCTTGAAATTCAACGTAAACTGAATGGAGATAGAACAAATGCACTCTCTTACACAGTTGCCATAGCTAACTCAAAAAAATTGTTTTTGGACATAGAACAAATACATTCTGAGGCGACGAGGTGAAGTTCCTCTCCAGCAGTAGCCGGTGGTTAAGGCGGGAGATAGGCACACCCAACATATAGGTTGCAGGTTTTAGAAAGGGAGACTTCAGCCCATACAATCTCGTTGTTAACATTAGTAGCCTCTTCTATGCGACTGCACCTTAGCTTGCTGCTGACAGCTGTGAGGACCCCTCCCCAGGCACGCCCACCCCCTTGCTGGATCTTCGCTAAGTGTCCGCCATGAAGTTGCCTCTCTTGCCGATGTACAGTGTATTGGCTACAGTCGAGTATTTCATTTTCTAGGATGTTTTCGTGGAGCCAGGTCTCAGTCACGCACACGATATCTGCCTCAATGTTGTCAGCAAAGTGCATGTTGAATTTTGCTAACTTTTCGGCACCCGCGATACTCCTAGCATTCATACAGAAGTGTTACACCGTCATCAGCACCCGCGCGTAGATGGTTGTCTGCTCTCACATCTCACTTTGGCACTGGATTTGAACTTGCCTTGCTCTCTTGAATGAAGCCAAGGAGGACCCCAAGAGGACTCATTAGTGATGTTCCCACGGAACCGACATTGGCCAGCTGTGTGCCAAATATGGGGTCGCTGTCAGCAAGTCAAAATTATAGCTGCACCTACAACATGACAAAAGTCAACAAATGTGCATAATGAATACATCGTAACAGTAGCCTAAATAAAATAGAAATGTTGTTTTTAATATACCTCTACGCCTTAATCTCCATTCCGAAGATCAAATTTGTTTGGGAAGATTTTGGAGAATGTCTCTTCTGGCCTTCGTTCTGGGATTGCTGCCAATGCTTGTGTTATACTACTTTTTATTGTTGTTTTCAACAAAGCCAAAAACACAATCAAATTGCATTAGTTTGGAATTTATTAAAATATTCCATTGCCAAAATAATTATTTATCAAGATTAAATGCACATATAGTATACAGTTAACATTTTTCGATTTCATAAACGGGGTATTACACGGGGACTGCCGTCACTACATTACATTAAGAACAGTGTGCACATTCGAAGTGACAAAATTCCGGGCTAAAATAATTGCAATCAGCAGTTTGGAACAATCTCTATTTTCTCCTGTCAATTCCAAGTTATTGTGTATCAGTACCACCTGATTGTATAAACAGATGATAAGAAATCATCACAATCTTAAAAATCAATTCAGATTCTGTAGAAAATATTATCTTAACAATTTAATATTTAAGAAGAATGTAAATTAATTAATGGGATTTGATGTCCTTAAACATTTGACATAGCATGACGAGGTTGACCATGCTTTATAGTTCTTTATTGTCACCCACTTGAATAAAGGTCTACAAAACTAGTCGTTTTGTTTGCCATGAACAAAAAGCAATAATTTTTCAAGGATGGTGGAGTGAGATAAAATTTATCTTGCTGTTTCTTAATTAATTATAGGGGTAAGGCCTATAAAGATACCTAGAACCATAATGTGAGTTTTTTAAGTCATTATAAAATACATGACAAGTTTAATTCAAATATTTAAAAAAAAAAATATATATTTCAGAAGGCCTACATCACTAGTTCCACGCCACCAGCATCTACACCCATTTCTTTGTCCCATGCTCCTCGGATCCAACGTTCGCAGTGGTTCCACCCGTTTCGCCCATTCTTCCGTAGTTGCTGCCTCAAGAGCATCTTTCCAGATTCTTCTTGTGTTTTCAATGCTGTATTCACTATTTTTGCAATGTTGTCATTGTACAATTGTTTCGTTGAAGCCCATATCAGTTCAATTGGGTTGAAGTGGCAGTGCTACGGTGGAAGTTGCAGAATTTCGTGATCCATACTCCGTATGAGTGTGTCGCATCGATACCTGTTGGAAGCATAAACATGTACAATTTTAATATACTGTAACATGGTGTTCAATACCTGATAGGCCTGGTCGATAAAGCATTGCAATTGCATTATGCCATCAATAGGTCATATTATTTCAAGAGACTTTACTTCTCTAAATAAAAAACTTCAAAACAACAGTACTGTAGTAACTATTAAGACCTAGGCCATACTTATTATTGTCCATCAAGTTTTCTATTTACCTGGACATTTGCCTAGATACAAGAATTTAGGATATTTATTTTAAAACCATGGACTTTAAAAAAAATGGTTTTGTTTAAGGTTTGCAAAAGCCGCTACACGATAAATATTTCTAGCAATGTGTGCCTTCCACAGGAGCGTTGCTGTGCTTTTTAACATTGGCCATATGCGTTCAGAAAAGTTTTCAAAATATTTTTCAGAAACAATCAAAATAATGTTGACCGTGTGGTATCATAACGAAAACTTCCATAAGACACCATGTTAAAATCATGCTATCCCAAATGTTTTGGAAACTTTTTTTCAAAATATGTTGACCGTCCGGCGGGGCCTTTACATAGTCTTATAGCATGTAGAAAATAAAACCACATGTTTTACCTATGTTAAGTTTATGATTTTATATTTAGATACATATAGGTACAAGTTGCTACAGAGAATAGATACATAAGTACAATATCTTCATGCTGTCACGTTATAAAAAGTAAATGTTGCATGAGACGTCAACAATGGATGAAGGCCGACTCGTAATTGAGAATTCAATTTTAATAGAATAAAAAGAAAACAATTTAATAAAAATAAAATATGACAAGCATGACAAGACGTCCCAATCTAGATGGAAATGTCCATTCAATATTTATGATTGGTTTTCTAAAATAAAAATATCTTAAATAAACTCTAAAATAATGTGTGAGACATGTATCCAGCCTTTTGGCATTCCTTTCACAACACAAACTCTAAAATAAGATGGTGATGTTAATTTTTAATTGAAATAAAATTCGTGATGTCTACTGAAAAGTTTGCAAACTTTGAAAAGTAGGTACATACTTTAGTCTTTATACTACTTTATTTTTATTAACTAGGGTTGCCGTTCGTTGTAAAAATCGTGATCGATAATCAAAGGCATGGAATCGATAATCATATCGAAATAAATCGAACAACTTCCAAGAAACGACTTTTCAAAATTTGAAACTTTTCATCAAGTTGTCTGAAAACTTTGTGCATGAAGTTGGTTTTCAAACTTTTCACTGAAAACTTTATGCCCTTGTGAAATAGATACCTACCTACGGTCAATCAAATTGATATAAAAAACGTGCTTTATGATGGAGAGACATTTAAGTCTCTATTTATTTACTAGTTGCTCTGGAAGCGCTCTTCTTCCGTTCTCTATTCAAGCGGTCACTTGAATGACGCAGCCATTCACAAAGTTCGTTTTTTATATCTGCGTTCGTTACTTCTGACAAATTTTGTATGGCCCGTACAGCATCTACAGAAAAGTGCAATAAAATAGCATAAATTTATATCTATATAATATGCTGAAAATGAAAGTCATTTGCCATTACATTTTGACAACCATCTCTTGTAGTATTTACAGCTCTTTCTTGATAAAGGCTTTAAAACTATTACTGGAATAATATTTATGAAGTATCCCATCAAGAGTACTATTATTATCAATATATGACACATAGCCTTGTACGTAGTATTAGAGTATTGTATTGGAGTAGTAGTAGAGTATTAAGTAAGTATTGGAGCAAGGGATGGTACGTGTACATGTATGTGTACATTTTTTTTAAAAATTTTATTACATGCGTCGACTTTCAATTGACATTGTTCAGGCGTTGAGATTTCAGATTTTAAAAATTCTAGTTTGATTGATTGATTTGATAATTGAAGGTAAAATTCAAAATTGATAAGGAGCGGATGTAAGTATCATACCAGAAGTGGTACTGAACAAACTTACATCAGGTAATGGTACCAAACTAAGAGAGACTGACAAATTTGTTTTTGGCCCAGGTAAAAGTCCTTTAGTTATTATTTTTTTTTTTTTTTAGTATTTCCAAACTTGGTGCAAAACAAAAATCAATAGTTTTTTGTTGGGTGCCAGGCCATTCTGGTATTTTAGGAAATGATCTCGCCGACCAAAGTGCCAAAGAAGCTTGTAACAAAGATCAAATTGATTGCCAATTAGTCGTAACGCCTGATCTTAAAGCATTATTTAAACTTAAACTTAAAGAAAAGTGGTGCGAAGAATGGCATATCATGCAAAATAATAAGCTTTGCGAAATAAAAGGCGATGTAACACCTTGGATCTCTTCAAGGCGCTCTTCTCGACGCGAAGAGGTTGTTCTGACCCGTCTACGCATTGGACACACACATCTCATTTAAGGATACCTTTTAAAAGGTGAAGACCCACCACCCTGTGAGCAGTGTGGTGAGATTTTAACTGTTAAGCACATTTTAGTAGAATGTCCTCAACACATGGACGAGAGGAATGATTTTAAACTTAAACCTAATTTAAAAGAAATTTTATCTGATGAATCTGAGAACATAACCAATGTTTTTAAATACCTGAAATCAACACAGCTGTACAATAAGATTTAAAAATAACATGTCATTATATAAGAGAATACGGGCACTGATAACCTTTGTGTTGTGTGCCCTTAAACCCTAATAACTAACTAACTATTTTAGGACGGGTAAAAGCTGCAGTAGTTTGGGAAAACCACAAACCAGGTTGTCAGTTCAAAATCTTTGTCATGGAGGGTTCTCAGGAACCACTTCTAGGACGTCCTGTGATTCTGGACCTAGGAATGCTGGCATAGGTGAACGGCATAGGCCTAAGGGATGTAGAACCGTTGGGAAATGTGGTACACCATCAGCTTTTCCAAGGCCTCGGAAAGCTGGAAGGGGAATATCACATTGAACTTAAACCGAATGCGAAGCCTTATGCTGTATCCGTGCCTCAAAGAATCCCTCTGCCTCTTCATAGACAGGTTAAAACGGAGTTGGTGCCAATGAAAAAAGGTGTGATAAAGAGTTTCAAGAGCTTTCTCTGTAACACACCACATCCGGCCAGAGCTCGCCACTGGTTTGAGGGAGTGAACAACTCCCCTACTCACAGGTCACAAGCCACAAGCATATGGGGAGGGCAGGGGTTCCCCCACGTCGTGGTCGTCTCCGTCTGTGTCATCATCCGTCCGTGTTGTCTTTGTCGTCGCCGTCGGGGAGGTAGTCATAGGAGAGGGGTTCCCCGACTACGACAACCCAGAGCTCGCCATTAGTTTCAGGGAGTGAAACTCCCCTATTCACGGGCCAAACCGCGAGAAGGTGTCGAGTTGGAATTTGAAGGCCCTCCGAGATTTTTATCTAAAAAGTAAAATGGAAGTTGTCGTTAGTCACGATTTTCCACGCGAATTATGCTATGTTGTAAGTATTTGCGCTTTTTACGCGAATTTTAAATGCCAACATTCCCGTTTTCAGCGACGCCACGCGAGATCACAAGTTCACAACCAGTGCGGTAACTTGAAGACCACTTCGAGGCCAGAAAAGTGAAGCACACTTTTGAGTTCTTTGACTAGCAACGCCCATGAACTTCGACTTTCTCGAGTGCTTTGAATCGATAGTCGAACAAAAACAGGAAGATCGATCTCGGGGCACGGCTTTTTCTACTCGCAGCACAACAGACCCAACAGACATTGGATACGGTAATGGTTATGTTTGGCTGATAATTTCGCTGCATTTATTCAGTCTCGAGGCCAAAAATGCCGAAAGTTATAAATATTTTCTCTCGTGTCGACGAGTTTAAGAGTGAGGGGTTTTACGTATTCGATCGGGAGAAGAAAACTGTAAATAGACTATAAATATGTAATGTGTAAATATTACAACACGCGGGTTGATTGGTTGCGTCTAGACTCATACAAGAAATACGTGTTGACGAACATGCAAAAGAGGCCTTGGAGGATTTTGATCCAAAAAAATATTGGTTATTATTGACGTATTCGACAGCCTTTTCTGTAAATTCTCGATATTTTGTTTTGTAATTTTGGCAAGTAGTTCGGTCAAAATATAATGATTACCAAGATGGGGTGTGATTTTGGAATGCATATTTTTGCGTGTTTGAGGGTATATTTGGGCACAGTTTGAAGACACGATGTTATAAAGGGGCATTTTAGATTGGTACTATGCTCTAGTATCTATGTGGACCAAAAAAGAAGCAGGTTAAAGCCGATTTAGGAGATTTTCCAATTACCAATTTTTGACAATTTCTGGATCAAAAAAATTATAAAATTCGTGTTAAATACAGTTACAAGATATAATTTTTTAAACGGTCATTTAAGTGTAGTATTGTGCTATAGATCACTTGTTAAAAAATA
>JAMZAV010006522.1:0-36824 GCA_024449915.1 Sweltsa coloradensis
AAGTCGAGAAAGTTGTAAACAACGTGTCATCCCAACGGAAACGGAAATAGAATTTGTTCCTCGCCACCTCGCGAATGAGTGAAGCTAGTTCCGCCAATCGGACGAAAGTTGAACCCATTGGTTGAACCAATGGTTGAATTAATTTTTGTATTATGAACAAAAATATGTTGTGATTTCTAATTAATGATTTACTTTAAATACATTAATACTAAAACTATAAATCACAAAAATTGCTATTTAATTACCTTTATAATAACACATAATTTAAATAAATAAAAGTGATCACGCTCTCTGACAGAATTTTGGAGCTACCTTCACCTCTCTTGTCCACTGCCTTGTTAACTAAAGGTGGGATTTCAGTTGTGGATGTGCGCGGCGCGGCGAGGCGCAGCGAGGCGTGGATTTTTACCTTTTTCGATTTCACCTGTGGATACCCATGGCGGTGCCATCCGCGGATTTCCCAAATATTCCTACCTTTATTTTAATCACACAATAACTTATTACATGGGAAAAGCTATTTTTAAAATTACTTTGCATAATTTAAAACATATAACATAACATTTCCTTTTGAATCAAGTCTTTCTGTATGAAGAATCACTTCATTCGGGACAAATGTCATGGATTTAGGTTATGTTGTTCACTTCTTACACATCAGATTTCCTGAATTCCTATTGGCTGCATCCGCGGACCGTGGATATCGTCGGACAAAATATTGAATATTTTCAAAGTCACGGATCTGAATCCACCGAATCCTCGGATCGGAAATGGAGCCCGCTGATTGGCTGAAAACTAGATCCGCGCCACGCCACGCCGCGCGATCCGCAACTGAAATCCCACTCTTAACGTAGTGGGGGTTGTATGCAGTTGGGATACCTCTCAGTTGGGATACCCTTGCAGTTGGGATACCTTTCAGTTGGGATACCTTGCAGTTTGCAGTTGGGATACCTTGCAGTTGGGATACCGAGTTGGGGCTAACTAGCCACGCCCCACGATACCTTGCAGTGGGGATACCAGGCAAACCAGTTGGTGCTAGAATCTTGCAGTTGGGCCCGCAGTTCAAGTTGTTGCTGCTAGAATGCGCATCTACTCCTTTGTGCAGGATGTCACGCTTTATTTGAAAGAGGTGCCACTCAATGTGCAATTTGCCAGATTACTGGTTATATTTGCTGTCTTATGTGTGTGCTATATATAATATTTTAAACATTTATTAGATAACAACTCTTGAATATACGAGTATTCGTTAAACGAGTATTATTAAAAAAATTACAAGTGCTCATAATGATGTTTATAAATTTTCCCCCCATTAACCAAATTCAAGACACCTACAATAAATTATGAGCCATTAATCCAGAAATTGACATCAACCACATGAAACTTCAATATTTAAATCAGCTGTTTAAGCCAGTTCACCAACATAACTTTTCACAAGTTTTGTATTTTATAACCTCATTTTTTTCTCATTCATCTTGGGCTTTTAGCCGTTTTTTAATATATATTCTTTTGTTATTCAATTTTTTCATGTTTGTATTTGTACAATAATAAATGATTTGTATAGGTAATGTATTTGTATTGTTTTGATTTGTATATTTTTTAATTGTTTAGTTTTAGTTATACCATACCTAACACTTGTGGGTTTTAATACCTGTTGTTAGAGATAAATAAATTTACAACGTTTCGGAAAATAAAATTTTATTTTATTATTATTTTGATTATTATGACTATAGGAAAGGCTAAAGGTTCAGATTATTTATTTTACAGCATAAAATAAATTTATGTAGTCAATAAATAAAAAACAATTAAAACAATATTAATGCAAAATTGCTGGTTTTTCATACATTTTCAGTGAAACAACCCCTTAAACAATTACGCTCATCCAACAACGCGTCTGAAAAAGCGTTTGCGAAGCTTCCTAGTAAATTACCTGCACAACTTAAGAAAAGTATCTTCAAAAAACTAGCTAAGCTACTTTCAAAGGTCAAGTAGCTGAAGTTGTAGCAGTGCTAGCTTTGAGAAGTTCTCCAGAAACGGTACATAACGTAAAGAGTTTGATAAATCGAACTAAAGTAAATTAATGCGTTTTACACACGAATTGTTTAAATCTATTCATCAATAACAATTCATTAATAACCAAATAACAATTTTTTTGAAAATTTTAACAAGTTATGAATAAATTAATTTACAAAACTAATAAATATAAGGACAAATAGAAGAAAATGTATATTAATAGGCTAATAATATGTTTGCTCTAATATACAAAAATTACGACAAACAAGTTTAAAAAATAACAAGACATTGAAATTCGATCTAAAAATTGAATTAAAAAGAATATATTATTATATTGATAATGTATTGAATATCTTGTTGTTTCACCAATACGTTTTTTCTTTATTTGATTCAAAATGATGACTTAATGACTCCCAGCCAGCAACTGTAATAATTGCATTTGGTCAAGAACAACACATTCAATTACAAAATCATATAAATATAATTGGCAAAATTAAATTAATTTAAAATTAAATTTAAATTAAATATATTTCTAAATTAAGTCCACATTTGACCAATATGCATGTCTGGTATCAAACAATTCCAAATTTCAACATATTTCTATAGCAAAACTGTCTTAAGTCCATTCGAGGTCTAATAATTGAAAAGTGCATGTTGTTTTATTGAGTAAGTCCACTGTGTATACCACTGCCTCCTAGATGCTCGTCGTCAATCAATCAATCAATTCAGTATTTATTTAGCTTTAAGTTATTTTTACATGCAATTTCAATAGTCAGAGTACAATTCAACACAATTTCATTTTTAAAAATAGGCCTAACTAATTGAAACAAATTTTCAAAATACATACAAGATAATTCAATACAGTTACAAAATATATACAAGTCATATTACAATTTTTATGTTCCTCATGGATATAGAGTTTTAAAAAATTACATTTCAATTTAAAAACTGCTATACGTTGTTCCTGTTTTATCACTAAATCTAATTTATTATATAATCTGTACCCAGAATAAAAAACATGTTTTTTAGTTGCTGATTTGTTTACTCTGTCCACAATAATGTTAGTATTATTTCCTCTTGTATTATGACAATGGTTGCTAGAGGAGTATTCTATCATGCAATTTAGATAAGTGGGCATATTTCCTTTAATCATTTTAAATATGAATAAGAGTACGTTTAAGGCAATTCTCTGTCTGACAGTTAAGAAATTTAATACATTCAGCATATCTGATATTCTGCTATATTGATTCCATCTCAAAATCACTCTCATCCCTCTATTTTGTAATTTTTGTAATATATCCAAATCTCTCTCATTGCTACCCCACAGGAGTGTGCAACAAAATTCTGTATGAGGCGCGTCGAGGCAGTGGTGTATACATACAGTTTTGCTGAGAAGCTAAAACTGTTTAAGTCCCGTTAAAATGCACTTATTCACTTTTAGCGTCTATATTTTTTAAGCATTAAGTGTTTAAGTCCACCGCAATTTTGATCAGTCCATCTAGAAGGCTACTGTTAGTTATTTCAATGCAAAAAGAAGAAACTCATCTTAAGTATTTTTTTAAAAGTTAATAACTATAATGTAAGATAATGTCGTAATAAAATCTAACAATTGGCATAACATAGGTTATACTTTGATATTAAAAGTAAATAAGACCTTCCAAACAGAAAAACCATCCAAACCAAACCTGCTTAAGTCTTTCACCTAATTAATAGCTCTTCAGATATGATTATTTTATATGATTTAATTGTTTACTATGTTTCAAGAATGTTTTATAAGTGCTATAGTGAAAGTATATCAATATCTGACTTAATTAGATTTTAGCAAACTTTTAAAGTCCTCTAGTTCAAAACTACTTTTTTGGACTTAATCAGTTTTAGCTCTTACCCCACGATGTAATGCGATCTGTATAACAACATTGGCAAATTAATTTTTAATTACCGAAAAATTGTACTCGTATATTAAAGAGTTGTTATCAACTAAATGTTTCAAAATTTTAAAAAGCACACATAAGACAGCAAATACTACCAGCTTTGAGTAAGGATGGTTATATACTCAATGCTACCAGTAATCTGGCAAATAGCACATTGAGTGGCAGACTAATTAGCCTCTTTCAAATAAAGCGCGACATCCTGCACAGAGGAGAAGATGCGCATTCTAGCAGCAACAACTTGAACTGCTAGCCCAACTGCAAGTGCGTGGGGCGTGGCCTGCAAGGTATCCCAACTGCAAGGTATCGTGGGGTGTGGTTAGTTAGCCCAAATGCAAGGTATCCCAACTGAAAAGTATCCCAACTGCAAGTATCCCAACTGCAATTGTCAAGGTATCCCAACTGAAAGGTATCCCAACTGCAAGGGTATCCCAACGGAGAGGTATCCCAACTGCCGCGCTCCCCGTAGGGGTAACTTCCGTCAATTCTTCGACAACAACCACAACTTCGAAGTCAAAATAACAACATAATTTTCCATTTATGTGGTTTTATCTTCAAATAGAGACAATAAAAATGTATTAATTTAATAAAATAACCTTTATGCACTATTGCGTTTCTAGCATGGCTTCTATTTCCATTTTCGTTACATAATTTATAAAAGAAAAAAGGCGGTGAACACAAAGACATTGGAGTAGTAGTATTATATTTCTACATAATTCACTACCTACACGTCGGCGAGCGCCGAGTGCTCGGTGCCGAGGCGGGCGCTCGATGAACTATTTACCCCCTCTCCAGAAATAGTCATAATATGAATGAGAGTTGCAACGATTGATACACTATTTTCAGCTTTAAACTGTATGGTAAATTATGTTTTCGATTTTTGAGACGCAAATATATTAATAAATAATTCAAACACGCTTAATATCGTTAACTAACTTCAGCGCTCCTCGGCGCTACGAAGCGCCGCTCCATCGTGATTGGTCGAAACAGCCGTTTCCGGCAGCGAGCGCTCGCCGACGTCCAGGTAGTGAATAACAAAACATGGCCGACGGAGAGGACAGCCCGGCTTGTGGCGTCTGTGGTAAATATAACCCATTGATGTGTAAAGGTGGGATTTCAGTTGCGGATCGCGCGGCGTGGCGTGGCGCGGATCTAGTTTTCAGCCAATCAGCGGGCTCCATTTCTGATCCGAGGATTCGGTGGATTCAGATCCGTGACTTTGAAAATATTCAATATTTTGTCCGACGATATCCACGGTCCGCGGATGCAGCCAATAGGAATTCAGGAAATCTGATGTGTAAGAAGTGAACAACATAACCTAAATCCATGACATTTGTCCCGAATGAAGTGATTCTTCATACAGAAAGACTTGATTCAAAAGGAAATGTTATGTTATATGTTTTAAATTATGCAAAGTAATTTAAAAATAGCTTTTCCCATGTAATAAGTTATTGTGTGATTAAAATAAAAGGTAGGAATATTTGGGAAATCCGCGGATGGCACCGCCATGGGTATCCACAGGTGAAATCGAAAAAGGTAAAAATCCACGCCTCGCTGCGCCTCGCCGCGCCGCGCACATCCACAACTGAAATCGATACGCAGTCTCCAATACTTCCGCACAGGCGCTAGTGTAGCAAGTTGAACCGCCAAATCGCCATCTTGGGGCGCATTCCGATACTCGCTACGGGCGCATTCCGATACTCGCTACGTAGCGCAGTAGCCGCGCTCCACCCATTCCGAAATTAGCTCCAAACGCCCCGCCTTGTGTTCCGAAATACGCTACTGGAGCATTCTCAGCGCGCTCCTAACGCTGAGGGTTTTCAGCCCGGCACTAGGAGCGTTCCGTGGAGTGGGGGTAAATCAAGATGGCGGCAACTGAAGATTTACGAAAGGACTGCTGAAAATAGCACGTAAACTGTAAGGATGTCTGCGTAGTCCATTAGTTCTCCAAGTTTAAGGTTTGGAAATAATTGTTGATGAAAGAATCAATGAAATAACCATTAATTAAGCATTCTTCTAATTAAGCAATCTGATAATTTCACGGTCAGCCATGTTTTAAACGCTACACCCGTTCCGAATGTTGGAGCATAATCATACGCTCCACTGCGCCCCATAGGCGCTACGGCCGTAGCGACTGGAGCGAATATCGGAATGCGGCCTACGTAGCGCAGTAGCCGCGCTCCACCCATTCCGAAATTAGCTCCAAACGCCCCGCCTTGTGTTCCGAAATACGCTACTGGAGCATTCTCAGCGCGCTCCTAACGCTGAGGGTTTTCAGCCCGGCACTAGGAGCGTTCCGTGGAGTGGGGGTAAATCAAGATGGCGGCAACTGAAGATTTACGAAAGGACTGCTGAAAATAGCACGTAAACTGTAAGGATGTCTGCGTAGTCCATTAGTTCTCCAAGTTTAAGGTTTGGAAATAATTGTTGATGAAAGAATCAATGAAATAACCATTAATTAAGCATTCTTCTAATTAAGCAATCTGATAATTTCACGGTCAGCCATGTTTTAAACGCTACACCCGTTCCGAATGTTGTAGCATAATCATACGCTCCACTGCGCCCCATAGGCGCTACGGCCGTAGCGACTGGAGCGAATATCGGAATGCGGCCTGGATGTGGTCCCGTTTGACATGTTGACATATGCTTGTCACACGTTTTCAATGACGATCAAGTACTTTTTAAGATTGTTTTGAGATGGTTCTAGCGTATGCAGCTTGGGGATGCTCAAACAGAAACGACAAGAAAATTAATCTATTCTTTCATAAGTGAGTTTCGCTAATAAATAAATGTTCACAATTGACAATTGTCTTAACCTTGCCTAGACCTGACGCCAGCCTAGGCCTATAACCTCCAATGTTCATAACTCGTAAGATGATTCTTATGATTTTCCTCAGCCATGATGGACAATAATATGTAGATCTTAGTTATTGCACAATATTATACGGTCAAAAATGATCCCCTTAACCCTAGGCCTATAGAACCGATAATATCTAGGAGGAGTAAAGAATGGTAGGCCTAGGCCTAGCCTAGGGCCTAGGCCTAGCAGGTAGGTAGCCACCTAGGGCCACCTACACCTGATTTATGCTTGCTTAATTTCAGATTCAAAGTCAAATTAATCATTTCTACTAAGAGAGATTGTTTTATACCATCAATTTACAGCGTTTGTGTGGCAACCATTTCGAGCAGTTGTTTTATCCATCTATCACAGGTTACACACAATTTTCAATTTTCCAGACCATCTTCACAACTTAAGTTTCTTTGCTTATTACAAATAATTGTAGGTCTGTAGGCCCTACCCTACGTAGCATTAGCTTAACTCTATAGTGCCCTCCCCATCAAGGACTTGTCGGGGGTCGCCAGTAAGCCGGTGATTGCCTTTTGCTACCGCATGATCCCCTACTTACCTGCGATGGGGCTGTTATGTATGTATGTGGGTGTAGGTAAGGCTCGTAATAATGCATAGCCATGATTATCTGGTAAGCTTTAAAACATCATTTATTATAAAACGTTGTTCTAAATCTACTACATGATATTGTGCATGAGATTGTCAGAAGGCAAGGTCCTCTAGATCTCCGCCACCTGGCGGAGGCTCGTCTAACTCGCTCGTGTGGCCACGAAGTTAGGTCGTCGCAACCCGTTCCACAATGTATAGCAGCCATTACGGTGATTTGCACGAGAAATAGAGGGAATTTTAAAAATCAAAGTGAACATCTACTTAGTGCGCCCTAAAACTTGACCACAAAATGACGATGTAGAGGCCAGAAAAGAATCGCGTGTATTTCGAGATAATAAAATTGACAACCCAATAATAATGAATAATAATTTGTTGTAATGTAATTGGATGAGCGTAGCGAGCGTAGCGAGCGAAGCGAAGATTCCATTTCACTACACTGGAGAAAAAAATCCGGAATGTTTTTTTTTTTTTTTTTTTTTTTTTTTGTATTTTTGTTTGTCTGTTAGCACGATTCCGGCTAAACCGATACTCCAATTGCGATGAAATTTTCTGGAGGCCTTCAAAATCTCTGAACTAGAACTGCCACATTTTTGAGCGCAATCAAGAAATTTATTTCTCATTAAAATCGCAATTTTACGATTTTTTTTCGATTTTTAAAAATTTCTTCGACTTATAACACCTACATGCTTTATCCGATTGTAATTATTTTTTTACAGAACCTTAATTTTATGAATTGATATATTCGTGTAAAATTTGTGCGTAATCGAATAATTATTTCTTATGAAAATTTCAATATTACGATTTTTTCCTTTTTTTAAATTACGATTAATTTTTTTTAAAAATAAGTAATTTTTTTATTTAATTTGATTTAATTTAAAAAAAATTTCAACAAAGTTCTGATTTTTTCACAGAACAACAGAAAACCCGCAAAACACATGGCAGCTCAATTCACCAATTACGCTCATCCAACAACGCGGCGGGACTTAAGCGTTTTCCTAGTATTATTATAGTGTAATGTGTAGGATATCCATGAGCAATTTTTTTTACGATTTCAAAAATTTATTTCTAAAAGCCTGTTTCTGATAATTGGATGAGTGTAGCGAGCGTAGCGAGCGAAGCGAAGATTCCATTTCACTACACTGGAGAAAAAATCCGGAATGTTTTTTTTCTTTTTTCTGTATTTTTGTCTGTCTGTTAACACGATTCCGGCTAAACCGATATTCCGATTGCGATGAAATTTTATGGAGGCCTTCGAAATCTCTGAACTTATAACTGCCACGTTTTTGAGCGCAATCGAATTTTTTTTTTCTCATAAAAATCGCAATTTTACGATTTTTTTCGATTTTTAAAAAAATTCTTCGACTTATAACACCTACATGCTTTATCCGATTGTAATGATTTTTTCACAGAATCTTAATTTATTGAATTAATATATTCTTGTGAAATTTTAGTGCAATCGAAAAATTATTTCTCATGAAAATCGCAAATTTATGATTTTTTTATTTTTAAAACATTCTTGACATATAACACCTATACATGCTTTATCCGATTGTAATGATTTTTTCACAGAACCTTAATTTTATGGATTTATATATTCTTGTGAAATTTGAGCGCAATCAAACAATTATTTCTCATAATAATTGCAATTTTACGATTTAAACAGCGTTTTGATAAAAATGCCAAGGCTCTTACAATTTTAATTTATTTTTTAAAGTGAAAGGTGTTTTAGATTAAAAAACAATACATCTAAACATTCACAAGACGGATTTTATAATTTTCGTTTTGTTTGATAAATATGATTTTTTTCCTTTGCATTGTTGGAAAATGTATGTTTTTTTTAACAAATCTATATTTCCCATATTTTAATTAAAAAACCATAAATCTCATCAAAAAAGTGTCTGGTGAATTTGTCAGAATAAGACTTGTGAGCCATTAAAAAATAAATTATCCTTTTATCTTAAAAACTGTAGGCTAGAAGTAGGAAAAATGTTAGCAAATGTGCTAGAATAAAAGTTTTGAGAGAATAGCATTTAATGTTTATTTATGTTGTTTTTTGGTAAATTTGAGTACAACATAGCCTAAAGGCTCAGTTTATTTATTAAACATGAATTCACTGGGCCTTTATAACCTGTTAATCTAGGCTTCTTTAAAATTGACTAAAATTGTTATAAATAACACTCTATACAGCCCTAGATTAGGCCTAATATAAGTACTGGTAAGCCATTTTCCCATGTAAAATAGCATACAGCGCTAAAGAAAAAATTCATTTAATGCTTTTAGCATTATATCAATACAAAATAAATTTATGTATTCAATAAATAAAAAAGTAAACTTAAAAAGAAATTAAAACAATAATAATGAAAAATTGCCGTTTTTTCATTCATTTTCAGTGAAATACCCCAAACAATTACGCTCATCCAACAACGCGCCTGAAAAAGTGTTTGCGAAGCTTCCTAGTTTATTACCAACATTGCTTGTGCCCAAAGCAACATAATATGTGATGATAATAGTGTACACAAATAATCATAAAAACACTAGTAAATGACGATATTTTTCAAGGTGGCGTGTGAAAAATTACTATGTCGCCAAGAAATGCTCGTTTTAATGGAAAACGACGATATGTACAAACATAACCACTATATAACTTTATAGTGGCATTCACCCTTATTACAATCATGGTATTCAACCTCGTTGACAACCTCCTTTTTTTTTTTTTTACATATTTAGCTCATTCATATACAAAGTGCGTGAAAAAGTACTATATGTTCGGGAAATGCTCGTTTTAAGGGAAAACGACGAGATGTCCAAACAAAACCACTATATGACGTTATAGTGGCATTCATCCTGATCACTTACATGGTATTCAACCTCGTTGGCAACCTCCTGTTTTTTAGGTAATCAACTCATTAGTATGCAAAGTGCGTGAAAAAGTACAACATTCCCGGGAAAAGCTCGTTTTAAAGGAAAACGACGACATGTCCAAGCATAATCACTATATGACGTTATAGAGGCATTCATCCTGATTACTAACGTGGTATTGAAAGTCGTTGACAACCTCCAGTTTTGTAGGTAATTAACTCACTAGTATGCAAAGTGCGTGAAATAGTACTAGTTACTACATTCCCGCTCTAGAATTAATCACCAAGATGGCTTCTAATTCGCTGCTGCGACGACCTAACCTAGAGAGTTAGACGATCCTCCGCTAGGCGGAGATCGAGAGGACCTTGTCAGAAGGAAGCGACGCCATACTCTTTTATACACCGCCTTGTGAATGTGGCGAGGCAAGTAAGCGGGAGGTTTGAACTTTGAATACACCACAATTCTCCCCCTCAACAGTATACCTACAATGCATAAAAGTAGATTGCAAAGTCATACGTGAGCTTAGGTACCAATAATGAAATGATAATAATTAAATGATTTGGTACTTGTAGCACAATATTCCAAAATAGTAACTAACTAAGATTGTAATACAGGAATCAGTTTTTTTAGGAACATACTATGCAACCTTGTAAAACTGGAATGAAATTAACTTAAAACTTAAAGATTTAATAATTGAATCAACAAAAGCATCATGATCCAAAAACTAACAATGATAATCCTTCAAATAGGATGGTGGCTTTGTAGCCCTTGAAGAGTGACGACTAGTTGAGTTTGAGTTACTCAGTCCAATTAGGGATTTTGAAGGTGTCAACTCAACAGGAGACTGAACCCTAAACGTAGATAGTTCCTGGGAATCTGTACAACGTTCTTGTACAGAATTATCATTTTGTATAACAGCACTGGAGTTGCCAGCATCTGGTGGCATCACAGCACTATTCGGGACTTGGGAAGCTTCGGGGAAGAGTCGCCCTTGCTACCACTGGTACCACCGAACTTCTGCGTAGAACTTGGTCTAGATGTACGCGTCGTACTGCTCCACTGGCATCTTCGACGGTGAAGTTCCTGGGCCCGTGTACTTCCGATATTTTCCCAGGCAGCCACTTTGGTCCAGGACCATAGTTGCGGTACATCACTGAGTCCTCTTCTGCAAATTGTCGGCTAGGAAAGTCTGATTGTTGAGCTTGAACAGCCACACTCTCCCTCTCCACAGAAGTCTTGTTGTTGGGATGTAATTTATCGAGCATTGTGTGGATTTTTCGGCCCATTAGCATTTCTGCCGGAGTCACCCCGTACTGGTACTGGGTGTAGTCCTCAGAGCTAACAAAATGTTTCCCAACTCCAAACGCCACTTATCCGCCGTGAACTTTCGTAAGTGTTGTTTAACCGTCTGAACATAACGTTCTGCCAAACCGTTAGATGCAGGCGAGTAAGGTGCTGAGGTTATGTGTTTAATTTGGTTTTTGTAAAGAAAGTCTTGAAACTCCTCTCCTTTGAATGCTGCCGCATTATCTGAAACGATCTCATCGGGAATCCCGTAGTCCGTGAACATGTCTCGGAGAACGTCAATCGCTGTCTTTGCCGTAAGTGACCCCCGGGTGTTCTTCACAACTGGCCACTTAGAGTAAGCGTCCACAGCTATGAAGAATGTATGTCCTTCCGTAGGCCCTGCAAAGTCAATGTGTATACGCGACATCGGTCGACTGGGGACACTCCATGGAATCACGTTCGATGTTGTGGGTGCACGCTTGTTTGCAGCACAAGATGTACACTGGCCAATCATTTCTTCAATTGCTCGGTCCATGTTTGGCCACCAAACGTAACTCCTGGCCTTTGCCTTTGTCGCAACGATTCCCTGATGGACTGCATGTAACATTTTCAGAACATCGACTCGTAGACTCTCGGGAATCACTACTCTGTTGGCATAGAGAAGACACCCACCTTCCACCGATAACCCCGTTGTATTCCGAAGGTAAAGTTGAAACTCAAACCGGTAACTTCGATGGTTCCCAGCCATGTAGCACACCAGCTAAAACTTTAGAAAGAATGATGTCCTTCTTCGTCTCCAGACGTATGGTGTCAGCCGAGATTGGAAGTTCTGCAGGCTGTCCTTGTAGTAACCACACATCCGCTGGTTCCGGGTACTCTGGTGTATCCGTCCTGGATCGGTAATCGGCTGCACAAGTCTGCATTTGAATTCTCTTTACCTGGACGGTACTTGATATCATACAGATAACCTCCTAAAGTCAATTTCCAACGCATCATACGTGGGGATAATACATCAGGTAACACTCGCCCTGGCCGAAGCAGACCTACTAATGGGTTTATGGTCAGTATATATGACAAATTTTCGACCATAAATAAAACGGTGGAATTTCTTTAACCCGAACATGATTGATAAAAATTCCTTATCTAGCTGAGAATAATTTTTTCTCTGCCGTTTGTAGCGTACGAGACTTGAAGGCGATTGGAGGTTCGGAACCATCTGGCTCGGAATGTGACAGTACCGCTCCAACCCCGTACGGCGATGCATCACAAGACATTACTAATGGTTTAGTCAAACTGTAATGAACCAGTACCTGATCAGATGTGACTTGCTGTTTGGCATCGTTGAAACACTGCTCATGCTTCTGGCTCCAGGTCCATTGTTGCCCCTTGCGTGTAAGCTCGTAGAGTGGCGTAAGTTTGGTAGCCATATTCGGAATGTAGCGCTCGTAGAATGTAAGAAATCCCAGGAATGACTCCAACTGCTGCAGATTTGTAGGTGCGGGTGCCGATCGAATAGCCTGTACTTTATCCTCCGTAGGGTGGATTCCTTTGCTATCAATCAAAAACCCTAGAAACTCTACTGATGGCAAAATAAATTTGCATTTAGACAGTTTGAGACGTAAACCAGCAGTATCAAATCTTTCCAACACAGCTCTCGTTCTCGCCCAGCATTCCTCCTTTGTCTTTCCTGAAACGAGTAAGTCATCAAGGAAAATTACTACACCTTCTAGTCCTTTAAGAAGATTTTCCATCAGTCTTTGAAAGTATGCTGGTGCGGACGCCAGCCCAAATGGAAGACGCAGCATTCGTAGTAGGCCTTGCTGTGTATTCAGTGCAAGTACCCGTGATGACTCGTCATCCACTCGTACTTGGGTGTAAGCCCTATCGAGGTCCAACCGTGTGAAAAAGCATCCTCCAGAGAGTGCTGTAAACACTTCTGTATTTGTAGGTAGAGGATAAATATCAACCTTCAACACAGGGTTGACTGTCCCCGAATAATCACCACAAATTCGCACAGTGTTGTCGCGCTTGGCAACAAAAACAGCAGGTGTACCCCATTCCCCTTGTGCTATAGTCTCGACTACCCCGTCACGTTGCATTTGTTCTAGGGCCTGGTCAGACTTCTCTTTCAATGCGTAGGGTGGGCTCCGATGTTTGCGAAAGACAGGTGTAGCATTTGGATCTAACTCCACGTGAACCGGTTCCCCTTTGTAACAACCTAAACCGCCTGCAAAAACGTTTTCTAGGCCATGCAATTCTTTAGGAAGATTGCCATCACTTACACCTAACTGGTTCACGCTGGTCACAGCCAGCCCCAAGTGGTGAAACCAGTCTCTGCCGAGTAGGCTAGGCCCATCTGTCTGCATCACGTATAGTGGTAACTGGCATAATTTTTTCCCATACTGCACGGTTACCGTTGCCACTCCCAGTACTGCTAACTCCTGTTGTGACCAGGTTCGCAGTTTGAACTTTGATGGCGCTAGTGGCGGAGGATCGGTAGGCCATAGACGTCTAAACGCGTCTATGCCAATGATTGAATGTTTTGATCCTGTGTCCACTTCCATTGTTTAAGTCTACTCCATTCAACTCAACAGCCACCTTGAAAGAGCCCTCATGTCTATCTTTCTCCACCTTGAGACAGAACAGATATGAGTCTTCCACCTCTGATGTAAGCAGATTGGTACCCGAGGTCTTAGGCCCTAACTTGGTATTGTTCCCAGACTTGGACATGCATACCTTGAAATATGGCCTGTCTTCTGACATTTGTGACATGTCAGGTTCTTAGCACTGCATGCATCGGCCTTGTGGTTTGCATTGCCACAGCGATAGCACATGCCTTTGGCAGAATTTGCCTCTGTAGTAGGCCTAGGCCTAGAATCAAAATTATTCTTAGGCTTACCTCTGCCTGCCTTGTACGATGTACCTTGGTAGCCACGACCTTGTGTACTTGGCCGCCTGCCCCTGCATTTCCGCGTAAGACTTGGACATCTCGCTGCGACGTCTCCGCTGCCGTAGCAATCTCAACTGCTCTCTGGAAGGTAATGGCATCTCCCTCCGCCAGCAGCTTGGTTTGCAAAATCTTGTCCCGAACTCCTGCAATGAGTTGGTCTAGCAGATTCTCATCTAGGTCTGTGAACTCGCAATGCTTACTGAGACTTCTGAGCTCCTGTAGGTACTCGAGTATAGTTTCGTTCTCTAGCTGTAGACGCTTGCGAAATCTAAACCTTTGTGTACGTTTGCTAGGCTTAGGGCTGTACCTACTTGTAAGCAGGTCCTTTGCCTCTGTGAACGACAGATCAGTGAGTGTCCTTGGTGTAGCCAAGTTGCGTAGCACCACAAATGTTTCGCTTCCAAGCACAGAGAAAAACACATTCTTCTTCTTAGCTTCAGCCACATCGAAGGCGTCGAATGCAATTTCGATCCTTTCGACGTAAACGTCCCATGGCTCTTCCCCGGCCTAAACGGTCCGATCGAAGAAACTAGCCCACTTGCATTACCACGTGGTTGAGAAACGCTCGGACTAGTTTCAGGCATTGTAAACTGTAATGTAAATCTACCTTACCAAATCAATATCTTCGTCGCCAGTTTTGTTATGTTGTATGTGGGTGTAGGTAAGGCTCGTAATAATGCATAGCCATTGTAGTGTATTGAATGTGTGTGTGTAAGTTGGCAGCACTGACTGACCAAAGTGAAGTAGTGAATAAAGATGGATGCTAGAAGCTAAACCTTGTCAAGTGAGTTCATTACATTGGCGACGAAAAAAGCGTGATTCAATTCGATGTTATACACGAAACAGTGATTGAATTCGGTAGTGTACAACAGTGTTTCAATACGAGCGAGCGTGCAACGTAAGCTACAATGGATTCAGAGAACTCCAGCATCAAACCTTTCGTGCCCGGCGTGGATCACACCAGCACCTCACAGCGATGGACCGCTGGCTCGGGGCGTTTGACTTGTACGTCTTGTCGAAGGGCATAACTTCGGGACTAAGACAAAGGGCTCTACTACTACACGTAGCGGGGGCGGCTGTACAAGACATCTGGTTTGCACTTCCGTCGGCGAGCCGAGAAGTAGCCACGGGTGAGTGTGAATATGCTAAATGCAAGTCTGTGTTGGACGAACAGTTCAAACCTCAAACCTGCTTCGCCCACCAGCGCCAAGTGTTCCGCGCAATGACGCAGGGCGAGGAAACGGTGGCCCAGTTTATTACGCGTCTGAGAGGCCAGAGCTGTTACTGTGACTTTGGGGATAAAGAGGAAGATAATATCCTAGACCAACTGAGGGAGAAATGCCGATTACCCGAGGTACGTAAAGATTTCATTAAAGAGGGAGACAGGTTAACTGTTGATAGGGCTCAAGAGATCGCAAGAGCAATTGAAGCCTGCACACAACGTGCTAGTTTCGGCGAGGCTGAAAACGTTGCACGGGTGACGTCATCGCCCGGCCAGTCAAGCAACCGGCGTTCCGGTCGGCCTGGCTCGAGGCTAGCATGCTATCGATGCGGTAATACCAACCATCTCGCGCGCGACGCGAAATGTCCCGCGAGAGGGAGGAAATGTATGAAGTGCGGTATTGAGGGGCACTTTGCTAAAACATGTAAAACCAAGGGTGACAAACATGGAAATAGACAAGATAAAAATGATTCTTCACGGAAAATGGGGTCCAAAGTCCATAATTTAAATGAAGGAGAAGAAGAAGAAGCCCAGGTTACACCTTTGCTGTCAGGGGGAGATCGGGCATAAAGATTGCGTCATAAAAGCTGAGGTGGGAGGTCTTTCAATAACGCTGATGATTGATTCGGGGGCTTCCTGTAATGTCCTAGATAGGAAGACATGGGAGACTTGCAAGCAGAATAAAATCAAGGGGAAATGTACAGTTACTACAAAAAACATTTATCCTTATGGGAGTACCCAAACCCTTAAAGTATTAGGCAAATTCACCACAGAAGTGAAAATTGGAGGGGAAAAGGGCCAAGAAACAATATTTTACGTGGTAGACGGTGACGGAGTACCGCTCTTGGGGAGCAGTTCTGCCAGAGACCTGGGCGTTTTAAAAACCGGGTTTCCTCTGAATGCAATAAGTTCCAGGCCCACCCAAGAAGAGAATTCTACACTGCAAGAGAATTCTACACTGCAAGAGAATTCTACACTGCAAGAGAATTCTACACTGCAAGAAAAGACTACGCTGCAAAGGTTAAGGAAGGATTCCCAACTGTCTTCACCGGCGTAGGTAAGCTTAAAGATTTTAAGTTGAAACTTTGCATTAAGACAGATGTCACACCAGTGGCATTGCCAGTCAGGAAGACGCCTCACCAGCTAAAGACGAAAGTAAGTGAGAAAATAGAAGAACTCCTAGCTAATGACCTTATAGAGGGGTGCGTGAACCAGCAGAGTGGGTTTTCACCGGTGGTGTTGACTCAGACCAATTCAGGTAAGCTGCGACTATGTGTCGACATGAGGTTGCCAAACGCTGCAATTGTACGGGAGCGACACATGATACCAACCATTGAAGAGATAACCCCGGGAACTACGAGGAAGCACTGTGTTCGTAGTTGGACCTTCGCTCTGCGTTCCACCAGATTGAGCTCGACGAGGGTCCACGAGGGATAACAACCTTTATACCCCAGCGCAGGGGTGTACAGGTACAAAAGGCTCTTTTTTGGGATCAACTGCGCGCCCGAAATATTTCAGCGCATAATGAAGACTTTTGTAGCCGAGTGCGAAGGAGTATGCGTCTTTATAGATGACTTCATCGTTCACGGAAAAACCCAAGCACAGCACGACCACAGACTGCGGATTGTGATGCAGACATTCGCAGAGAAGGGGCTCACACTTAATCCAGACAAGTGTGAGATCAGCAAACCTAAAGTGGACTTCATAGGGCACCTGATTTCCAGTCAGGGATCAAGCCACTACATAGCAAAGTACTGGCGGTCCGGGACTTTAGGGAACCAAAAACTAAAGAGGAATTGAAAAGTTTCCTTGGTATGGCGGGGTACTGCTCCAGGTTCCTTCCCAACTATTCTACGGCTACAGAGCCGCTGAGGCGAACTTTTGAGACAAAACGTTAGCTTCAAGTGGGGGCAGGAGCAGACGGATGCGTTCAACAATATTAAGGAAATGTTATCAGACGAGAGAACTTTGGGATTCTATACACCGGGAGCACCGACGACGATCATCGCAGATGCTAGCCCGTATGGGCTCGGGGCGTCTTAGTTCAAGAACAGGAAGATGGCCAAGGATAATAGAGTTTGCAAGCAGGTCACTCACAGATGCCGAGAAAAAATTCAGTCAGGTCGAACGCGAGGCACTTGGACTGGTATGGGGTGCGAAAGATTCCACCCCTACGTGTACGGGGGCGAGTTTACATTGATTACCGACCATAAACCACTCCAATTCATTTTCGGGACCAAGTCCAAGCCATGCGCGAGAGTAGAGCGATGGTGCTTAGACTCCAGTGCTATAACTACAAGGTAGAATACCAGCCAGGGAGAAGCAATATTGCTGATCCACTGTCGAGACTATCAGTTAACTCGAGGAATACCGAAACAACAGAAGATCCAGATCATCATGTTCGATGGGTAGCAAGTCAAGCTGTTCCCAAAGCTATGAGCCTGGAAGAAATCGAAAAAGAATCCATACAACACCAGGAAACATCTCTATTAAGGAGGAGCATCGAAACCGACACATGGCCGGATGAGCTGAAGAAATTCAAACTCATCAAAAGTGAACTATGCGTGTACCAATCCACGGTTATCCGAGGAACCCGCATATTCATACCTACAAACCTAAGAGACAGGGTGCTCGAACTAGCACACCAGGGGCATCCTGGCATAGTCTTGATGAAACAGAAATGCGTTCAAAAGTCTGGTGGCCAGCATTAGATAAGGCAGTGGAAACGTTCTGCAGACACTGCCATGGGTGCCAGGTGGTCAGCTCACCCAGCCGCCCAGAACCTGTGATTAGAACCAGATTACCAGACAGACCGTGGCAAGACTTGGCGATAGACTACTTGGGACCGCTCCCAAATGGACAATACGTGTTCGTTGTCATCGACTACTATTCAAGATTCCACGAGGCCGTGCTATCACCTAGCGTCACAACCGCTAAAACTATCGACCTGTTAGAAGAAATCTTCGCACGATTCGGACTACCGGAATCGATCAAATTGGACAATGCGGCATACTTCACTAGCAACGACTTCTATGATTATTGTATCACCAACAACATCGAGTTGAGATACTCGACGCCAGAGTGGCCGCAGGGGAATGGCGAAGTGGAGCGACAGAATCGGTCCATAATGAGAGACTTCGCATAGCAGCAGCAGCTGATCAAGACATCAAGACTGCCTTGAGAGAATATCGCTTTCTCTATCGAACAACACCCCATTCTACAACGGGCAGCACTCCGGCTTCATTGATGTTTGGACGAGAGCTTCGTGATAAAGTTCCAAGTATACAATCATGTACCTATCCAGATGAAGAATTCCGAGATCGGGACAGGGAAATGAAGGAGTTAGGGAAAACATACATCGATCAAAGACGAGGGGCAGTAAGCAGCGACATATCTGTAGGAGACTACGTGTTGGCGCGTCAAGAGAAACGCAACAAGTTTACCACACCGTATAACACAGTACCGTTCGAGGTTACTGAGAGGGATGGCACGCCGTGACGATCTGTTCGCCAGCCGGTGCACAGTACCGTCGGAACGTGAGCCACGTGCGGAAATACTACTCCCCACAACCTGCAAGCCCTACACTCAATCCAATCCCTTCGACACATATCACAAATCCCGAGAACCATGTTCCCGACCAACCAGCAAATACCTCACTGGAGAACAATCATCACCCTCCTCCTATAGTCACAATTAATCAAACATAGATGTTCCCATTGTCTCCACAGTCTCCTAACCTGTAGCAGGAGACAGATCAACCCCGCTCCGACCAGGGAACCGTGGGAGCGAAGAGGCCAGGCCGAGCCGCCAACGCAGACCCCCGGTTTGGATGAGTGACTATCAACTGTAGAAGATTAATGATCATGTGAGGTGTCCTTATCATTTCATTGACAATTCCGATTATTAGTAGTTTAATAACAAAATAGTTCGTCCACATCAGTAGTTTACCAACGTGGAAGTTTAATTATGTTTGTGTTAATGAAACGTAGTATGTAGTTCAATCATAACCATAATTAGTGATTACATAAGAAGAAGTGAAGATCAAAGACATTATAAATCATTATCCATTCAATATAATATTGGAGGTACCTAGTTTGTAGTAGTTTCAAATCACTTTGAGAAAAAGGGAATGATGTAGTGTATTGAATGTGTGTGTGTAAGTTGGCAGCACTGACTGACCAAAGTGAAGTAGTGAATAAAGATGGATGCTAGAAGCTAAACCTTGTCAAGTGAGTTCATTACAGCCATGATTATCTGGTAAGCTTTAAACCATCATTTATTATAAAACGTTGTTCTAAATCTACTACATGATATTGTGCATGAGATTGTCAGAAGAAGCGACGCCATACTCTTTTATACACCGCCTTGTGAATGTGGCGAGGCAAGTAAGCGGGAGGTTTGAACTTTGAATACACCACAGGCTTTCGTCTCCCACCAGTAAACGTAAGGCAAACACAAGCTTCGTCATGACCTTACCTGGCCCACTCCAGTAGATGTTGCCTCGACGCGCTCCGTGCGGCATTTAACACTGTGGTAGCTACGTCCCCGGGAGGCCGGTGTTACCCCCCGCAACGATGTCGTCTGAGTTATTCGTTCGGGACACTCTTGTCCAATCAACGGCTCCTCGAGCCGCTTTGCATGTATTAGCTCTAGTCTTTATAGTCCGTGGACACTGGACTGGCCTTCCTTCCGTGTGAAAGCTCAGCAAGGTGTTAACTGATTTAATGATGTCATTTTAAAGTCCGTGGACAACCCGTGCCCGAACTACATCTAAGGTGGGTACCACACACACCTACTGCAGCATCTGTACACTGGGTGTGCCAGAGGCTACAGGTTGATACAGTTAAAACTTAAAACGATAATGAAGGACTGATACACCCCTCCAGAAGTGTCAGCCAGGTGTGCTCACTTACTGAAGGGGCATTCCGCTTGCTGGAAAAGGAAGGTAAAATAACCAGTAAGGCAGCCATGCAGTCAAATCATTGAAAATAAGGTTTTTCAGAAAATTATTGGAACAACGATTTTCGATGATTTGAAGTTTGAACTGAACTATGGAAGCTGGAACTGCCATAGAAATAACCTACGGATTCATATGATAAAATGAGCAGCCCTCACCCACTAGCATTCTGCCAAAATAACTGATTTTCCTCGAATTTAAAATAATGCACATCTGTTTTTACGTTTACTAAGGGCTATTTCTCAGAAACTTGTAAATCTGCTTTGAACGTGACTCAGCCACCTCTTACCCTCCTACCCTTACTTTGTAACAGCAATGGTAACAGTAACAACCTGTCATTGTGAAACCATTGTACTAATCTCTTCAGGTAGGGCCTAATATGTCAGGCATTGATACTCCGTCATTGAAAATTTCAACAAAGATTGAAAAATGCTATAGACGAACTTTGTAACCGATGGGGGCCAAGGGCCCGACCAGGCCGAGGCCTGGTCGGCATTCGCCGACCCTGCCGCCCGTTAAATCTGCCCCTGTCTCTCGTGCAAGACGTTTCTAGTGTGGATAACACCTGTTTTGAGCAACGGAGTGTCTTAAGGCTCTACTGGACCCTGTATTATTTCGGTGTGTTGCAGTGGTTTCGTACTTCCATCGTATCTAACGACACAATTGAAAATATCTTTATAATTTTTTTTTATTCTACTCAGTAAAGACGTCCAATGAACGTGTGTTGAGTACTTTTTCCAAAATTGTCCTTGTTTTTTAAATAAAATTTGTTAACTTTTGGGGAATATTTTAAACATTTACCTGTTTTTTGCGATTTTTTTTAGGCGTAACCAAGCACTTTTGGAAAAAGTACGCAACACACGTGTAAATATACACCTTCAAATAGCATTCCTAAAATCTGAGAATTTTTTAACAAGGGGTGTCCGCTGTACAATGGGAAATACGAAAACATGTTTTTGGCGCTATTTTAGGCTTTTTTGACTCCAGCAAGTGGCGCAACCTAGCGATACGAAGCTTTTTCACCACTTTGAGTGACAGGTCATGTAAATTTTGTTGAAAAGTTGTTCTGATTAGCTGCATGACTTTGCTCGTGAACTACTGCAGGACACCATTTCAATCATTATGCAGAGATCTCCCTTACTAAAATTTTAGTAGTCAGAACCTAGTCAATAAACTATGTTTAAGCTACCCTTTGAAACATATCCAAAACATCATTTAATCTTACAAATACACAGTGCCAATACACAACGAGATATGTGATGTCTACTAGTTAACTATGTTCAGAAGACTACATGGCGACTATTTTACGATGTTCCTGCTCTTTCATAATAATATCCAAATAGTCGTCAAAAGGTAGTCATTACCTAGTTGAAACATAGTCGACGACTATAGCTAGAGGCAGTTATTTATGGAAAAACAAAATTTTGAATATTGTAACACACACAACCAATGCAATTTTTGGCTAGGCCTATAGGCCTATCAAAACAAAGATTCATTTTTATTTTTCATCACAAGTATCTGCATTTGGCTACAGCACACTAAATGCCAGGATTAAAATATGGTATGGGAAATAAATCATTATGAAATTGGTGGTAGCCAGTAAAATTAAGTAATGTAAGCTATAGGCCTAAGTGATAATTAAAATGCAATTTATTTTAAAATAACATTCAACTTTTTGAGCCCAGTTTTAAAGCAATGGGCCAAAATTTAACAAAGGTGCAACGTGCAAGTAAAAGTTCTGAATGCATAAATTTGCACTTTGCACGGTAAATAGGCCTAAGTCTTCGTTTCAACTCGACGCCAATTTGTGGGACCTTGGTGGTTGGCTACGGAAGATATTTACTCGAAGAACTGGTTACGCTTCTGGTCGGCATCTGAAAAGAAACATTTCATTCAGAGCTAGCCTTAGCAGCATGACAGCTAGGCTGAGGCCTGGACCCCCCCCCCCTTATTCTGTTTCTCTCACAATGTCACAATTCGACAGTGAGTTGAATTTCCAGTGAGAAGTGGCAACTGCGATTCTGTTTGGTTATCGATATCGAAACATTGCGATATCACGTTCGAAAAAAGTGACAACTTCTCACCGAAATATTTCTTTGTGAGAAGTCGATACGGCTATGTGATTGGTCAAGGCCGGCAAGGGATTGGCTCGGATTGGTCCGTGAAATCTCGGGTGAAAACTACAACCGGTATGCTTGTGGCCTTAAAAACTCGACGACAACAACAACAACAACAACAGTGTCATAACAAACATTTTGCATCTCCAAAAATGTTAAATTCTGAATAACTAGGGCATACTTTTTCCATTGTAGCTTGAAGGTAGTTTTGGGGCCTAATTATTTTCCATGCAAGCATTGGGCATTTTCCCATTTAGGCATAGTCCTCCAATTGATTAAAAAAGGGCGTTTAGTACGTTTTGCATTCTGTTTATTTTTGGTAGAGGGGAACAAAAACCCTAACTTTATCCCCCCAAATTTTCCCTTAACCAAACCTAATCTTTTGAAAAAAACCCTAAAATTCTGCTGGGCCTAAATTGCTTTGTTCTACATTTTTAAACCCCTCTATTTTTTACAATTTCCCCCAAGGCTACCCTACTACAATTTTAAAAAAAAAATTTTCTCATAAAAAAAAATTGGGAAGGGGAAAAACCCAACAAGTTTAACCCCTAAAAAAGCGTAGGCCTACAGTGGCCTGCGGTGGCGCTTAGAGAGTATTTACCCCCCTTTACTTTTTACTTTTTCCTACCACAGACTGGGTTTTTTTTGGCTTTTTGGGGTTGAAGCATGGTTGAGGAAATCGAAAAAGTTTTTTGAAATTTTGGGAAAATAATGCATTTTTTTACACTTTTAAAGATTTCGGGCCAAGTTTATTTTTTTTAAAAAAAGAAACATAAGCCTGCCCCTATGATCATAATTACTATTTATTGTGGTACCTATAATACAAAAATTCGAATTGACATTTTTAATAGCAGGGGTTTTTTGGGTATTTTCACCTTTCCTTTTTTCGTTCCCCCTTATTAACCGCTAACTTAAAAACATGGGTTATTTTTCCCAACAGACTGGGGGCGATACGCAAAATTGATGCTAACGTGCCGGCCGGATAGCGATTGATATTCCATAGGAAAACAAACTTATAGAATTGCACTGCGGGGCGGGCCCCAATTTTTTCAGTTTTAGGGTTATGCCCCAAGCCCCAACATGCCTCTTTATGCTCTTATAGGCCTGGTTTTAGGCCAGCAGCTAAAATTTTTCCCAAAAAAAATTTTAGCGAATTTACTAGGGGAAAACACTTTTATAGTTCGCAGTGGATATTGCAGGGGGCAGCCGTAGGGACTAGTGAAAAAATTTTTTCCAAAACGGTAGCCAAACGATACCACCTAATGGGCCCAATCTTCAAATATCAAAAGTGCATTGTGGCAGAGGGGGTTAGCGGTCCAAATTTCCCATGCGAAAGGTCGGCCTTTTAATTTTTTGGGTTTGGGCTTTTTTTTTTCCCCCATTCTTTTTGGGCCCATTTTTTTTCTGAAAATTTATTTCAAAAACCTTCGGCCCCGTCGAAAAACCCCAATTCAGTGAAAAAGCGGTTTAAAAATTTGCTAGGCCTAGGCCAAATTTTGGGAAAAGCCTTATCCTACACCTCAAACGTGTAGGTAGGCAGCCTAAAAAAGACTTTTTTTTAAAAAAGAAACCCTTAAAGGGCTAGGGAAAGGTTTTTTGTTGTTAATAAAAACAGCAAAAAGGGGCGACGCCCAAACCCAAAAAGGACTTTTTGTTTAAAATAGCAACGTTTAAAGGGCCCGGAAGATTTTTTTGTTACCAAAAACAAAAAGGACCGGGCACAGGGGCTCTCTTTTTAAAAAAGGCGATGAAAAGGTCTTGATGTTTTTTTTTTGTTACTAAAAAAGCCAAAAAAAAGGGCGAAAGGAAGGAGACCTTTTATTTCGGGGGCGCCTTTATCCAATCGGGTCATTTCCCCTAAAATAATTTTGCCTAGGGCCCGGCCTAGGCTAGTCGTTTCGGCTGACCGTGCGAATTCCACAGCCTTTTTAGTTTTTCCCCCATAAAAATTTTTTGTATCCCCTAGGCCCAGGCCTAAGCCTACTACGGCCCAAACTAGGGCCTAGGGCCTAAATCTACGCTCCCCCCCCCCCCCCCAAAACCCAAAACATACATAAAGGCCAAAACAATAAAAAGGGTTTGGGGCCTTTGGCCTACCCTAGCCCCCAGGGTATGCCCCAGAATATAGACTTAGGGCCCCACACAGTTTCACTTAGGGACACCCTACATCCCGTAAAACTTTTTTAAACTTTGGGGGTATACAACATTTAATTTTTACATTTTACAAAAACTTTCCCGCAATTCGCATAGGGACCATTTAACTAAAGGGGCCCAGGGCCCAGCTTTCTGGCCGGGGCCCCTTTTTAGGCTGTGTAATTCCACCACCTAGGCAAGGGGGTGGTTTTTTAGCATAAAAACAATGATTTAGCACTTAGTAAAAGTAAAAACACTTCATTTTTTGGGCCAATTGCCCATTTAATTTCAAAGGGACAGGGTTTTTTCTCGAAGAAACAGGAAAAAGCAACAGCAACAAACCATCAAAAAACAGTATCCATCTTTGGGGTACCCGAAATAGTCAAATGCAGCTTTCATTTAAAACAAATTTATGAAAATTTGAATGTGAAATTTCTTTTGAAAAAAAATTTTAAAAAACCAAAAAGTAAAAAATTTAAAAAAGTAAATATTAAAACCATATATTTTTTATAAAATGTTTAATTAAAAAATCACAGTTATTAAATTTTAGTTTTCACTTTTGACTAGTTTACAATACTGTTTATTTTGAAAAAATAATCCCTTCCCTTTTAAAAGTCCTCGGCTATGATTCCCCTAATATGTTCTGGAGATGGATATACTACTTCAAAAACCTTTTTATATGTTTTTTTCTACTTGGTTTTTTTTTTTTTTTTTTTTTTTTTTAAAACTAGTTTCCACGAGGGGGCCACGGTGTTTCCCAAAGATGGTATTTTTTAACTATTTTTTCCCCTAAGTTTTTGCAAGTGCGAGCGATGAATATTCAAGTTTTTTGCGTGGTTTTTGGATGATTTTCAAGTTTTGGGTTAATTTTTTTTCAAATATCCTTTTGGAAATTGGTTTTTTTGCGAATTGTGTGACTATGTTTACACTATGTTTTTTGGGGGGGGGGGGCGAGTTTTTGTAAAAAAGTTTTTTGGGGGAGATTTTTTTCAACTATTTTTTACTATGTTTTAGCGAATTTTTCCCCTGACTATGTTTACACTATGTTTTAGCGATGTTTTAGGTAAATTTTTGGTGAGATACTTAAGACACCTATTTGGGGAAAATTTTTTTTTACCCTCCCCAAAACTTAGTCTTCCCCATCTTAGACTTGTTTTGCGCGGGGGCAAACCTTTTTACAAAGTTATGGCCAAAACTTTGACTGCTTTTAATTTTGGTAAGGGCTGCGCTATAGAATGCTATGGCTGGGCGTCAATGTTTATTGCACTCTTACAGACAATTGTTTCGTCCCGGAACATTCCAATATAAAATTTATTATATGTACAGGGACCAGTATTTTTTGAGTTCGATCCCCAGTCGTGACAATTTTGTTTATTATATAAACAAACACAGAATGAAACAATTATTAATACATCCAGCCACCGGCGCGTTATTACATTTATGCATCTTGAGTCTTTCGGGTTTTACGCACGTGAATTGAAGTAGATAATTTTAGTGTTCCCCTTTGAAGCGGGGGATGTACTAATATGAAGTTGAGGGAAGTGGTGGGGGGGGGGGGGGGGGGGGGGGGGGGGGGGGGGGGGGGGGGGGAGGAGGGTTCATGGCAACAAGTCCATTTTTTTGGGGTACAAACCCAATAAACATCTCTAATAGGAGGAAAAAATGGGTTAAAGCACGCGGAAAACCACTTTCCATGATGATAATAAACATAATCTAAATACAGTTTTTTAAATTCGACTTATTTGGAAATTTAAATTTAAACATTGTATATATAATGGTTTTAAACAGTTTTAAACCACGGGATTGAACCACGGCTGTCAAATTAGATGAGATAAGTCGTAACAAAGTGGCTTTATTGTTGGCTATTGCTTGAATATTAAATTTTGGGTAATAAAATTATATTTTTTATTTAAACCCACGGCACGGACCATTTTTTATTTTTGAAGTTAAAAAAATTAATAATAAAAGGGGTGAGAGCATCTGCCCAGACATCAGAGGTTCGGGGTTCAATCCCCGGTGGGGCACCTTTTTTAATTTATGTCTATGATAAGACTACCATCATAACAGCGTCATAGTCCCCCAAACTATAAATAATATCTGGACATCAAGAAAAAGCAAAGCGCTCTGATGTGAATTCGCCTTTGGTTCACTTGCACCCACGATGTTATGAAAGTTCTCTACTCTCTCAAACTCTAACTCTTCTGGAAGGAACAGGAATTAACTAGTTATGCCGAAAGAATTTAAAAAATCAATCTGTGTTCCAAAAAATATAAACAAAATTAAAATCGTATTTACTCATTTTTATCTGGTAAGTTATTGCCTTTTTATACTACTTATATTTGAAGATTTATTAAATATACCATCAATCGAAATACTGCTATTATTTTTGTGCAACTTTGCACAACTGTAGGCCGTGACAGCCCACCGAGTCGTAAATTACCAGTGTCAAGCGGACACCAAGACGTTCATTTCGTTTCGTAACATGCAGTGACCTTGTAACCGACGAAATTCTGTCACATCGAGATATAGGCAAATCTGGTTTATTTTCATTCATATTTTGTGCAACATTGCACAACTGTAGGCCGATGACAGCCACCGAGTCGTAAATTACCAGTGTCAAGCGGACACCAGACGTTCATTCGTTTCGTAACATCCCAGTGACCTTGAAACCGAGGGCAATTCTGTCACATCGAGATATAGGCAATCTGGTTTATTTTCATTCGTTATTTTTCGTGACTCTGTCCCTATTATCATACTTAGAAAGTGTGTGATCTCCCATAAAAAATAAGCTATAAGAAGTTTTGGTGTAGGTGTGTGGGTTTTTAATGTTTGAAAAAACAATTGCTCACATGCGTGTTTTTATGAATAGCTACGGTAATTGTAAGACTTTCGTGTTGTGTGTGTAATAATATTTGACTTGGGTCGATGGTTTTATTTATATCTTTAACCTTGGCTTTATAGTAGGCGACTATGACGCCGTTATGTTAGTATTTTTAGACAGAAATTAAAAAGTGACTACCCCGGGGGTTTTGAACCCGGGCCGGGACCTTAGCTGCCCGGGCTTGTCTTACCAACTGAGCTATGCAGCCACCAATTTAAATCTGTCTAATTCTTGGTCTGTTTTGTACATTTGTAGAGCACACTGAAAAAACTAGAGAATCAAACCATCTCTAAAACCCTAGAGTTGGATATACGATGTTTAACCTTTGGGCTTTATAAGTAGGCGACTTTGACTCTGTTATGTTAGTACTTAGACAAAATTAAAAAAGTGACAACACCAGGGTTTGAACCCGGGACCTTAGCTGTCCGTACATGTAATGTCAAAATAGACCAAAAATTAGACAGTTTTAAATTGGTGGCTGCATAGCTCGGCTAGTAAGAGCATAGCCCGGACAGCTAAGGTCCCGGGTTCAAACCCCGGTGTAGTCACTTTTTAAATTATATATAAATATATATACTCGTAAATATTATGTATTTGAGTCGATATATTATTTTCGTTGGAAAACAATGCTAAAACGTAGTCTAACGGTAATGTATTATCGGTCTACTATTAGTATTTTGATTAGGCCGTATTTATACTTTTTAAGGGAACTTAATATTTTTTGTGGATTTAATAAAATAAAACAAAGCTTATAAATTTTCCGCTCGAGATAGGGGACCATTTCACCCCAGTGTTTTGTAGTTTGTTGTAATATGCATATTTAAAATATGAGTAGGGCTCAGTTTTTGGGAAATTTATTTGTGTTCGATTCTACATGACCATCCATTATTTCGATGGGGCGTGTTTCAGTAGGATCCATTGTATTGACACACGCACACATCCACAACGATTGACATTTTTGTATAATTTTGTTTAGCTCTGAGAAGTACTTTGGGGTGGGTTATCATGAAACAGAAATTAAAAATTGCCCTCCACAAGGTATATTATAGATCTCAGGATTTTCCTCTCCGGGCGGATTCAACCAACTTAGCATTATAGAGACGACTGCTATTTTGTATTTTATTTTGCTAATTACAATTTTTTAAATTGAATATGAGTAAAAACATTGTACGCACTGCACTATAAATAAAACTAAAATAGGCTTGCATCCCGCATTCGCCAAAGGGGCTCAAAAATTTCCCCGGGATGAAACTTTCAGCTAGGATTGCGGGTGACGGATTCAACCGTTTCCTTCCAATCAAGTTCCCCACGCGTTATGCATGAGCTACCTCTAACGGTTATTCGGTAAAAGCAAGCCATGCAGGGTTCGACAAATGCTATGTCAGAGATGCTGGAGACATGTCGAAATATTTGTGGTCTGGAAAATTTGTTCCAAACGGACACAACAGAGGGGCGTGTTTTCGTGTAATATGAAATTTGCCGCCTGCCGGCTGCCGCCTCGAGTGATCCAATAACACATTGCCAATGCCCGGCGATGAGTCATTCACACTTAATAAGTATAATTTTATATACAACTTTTTACGCACTTCTCCGACCTTCCGAGGATTTTTTATAGTTTCTTTTAAAGCAAGGCCGAAGGAATAATGCCAGAGCGTTGATTCCATGTAGTAATAATACAGTGTTTTCTATAATCCAAATGGACTTGGTTCGGCTCTCATGCACTCATTGGCTTTATTACAGCAAAACGGTCACACCCGGGGAAACGAATCGAAAGCTGAATTGAAGTTGTACTTCAAAATTTACACAATGGTTTTATACTGATCAAAATATCATAATTTTGTTAACATGTGTTATAAAAGCAGGTAATAATAATATTGACACAACACAAAGAAGGCAGCAATGTTCATTCTGTATCAATGATGTACTTCGTTACATATTTTTACTTAGCGAGAAATGGTGTTGCTTTAAAATTTTTATGCATTCTTGAATAGAGAAAATAATGTTTAAGGTTATTTCAAATGTCCCGAAAATAAAAATATAATAACGCAAGTAAGCAAACATAAAAATTTTACTTCGAAAGAAATTCATTACCGTTTCATAATTTCAACACACATTACATTGGTGTTCCTTCTTCTTTCACAATTAAATTTTTTTACTTCATTAATTTAAAATACGTGCCTTGCCGTCGTTGTAGCATACTGCATTACATTGGATGTCATTGGGTACAGCTATTGGGTATAGTTTTGAAGAAATACATTTGAATGAATTTTAAAGTATAGGTATATCATGGAAATAGTTTGTACGAATATTAAATATTTATGTTTCTTATTAGGCCGCCACCTACAGAACAAATGTCATAATCAAAAGGCCGGAGAATAGTTGACTTTTTTAATCTTTCCGTTCAATGCAGTCAGAAAAAATCAGAACATAAACTCAATGATAGGTACTATTGTTGTACACTATACTACTGTACTTTTATGGATACGGGCTTGATAGAAGAAAATGTGACGAGTTTTCAATCGTATTGAATATTCAAATGTCAAATGAATAATAAAAAACGCACTTTTTTCAGAAGCCATTTCAAATTCCCACATCAATGGATCAGTGCATGGTTGCATCAGGAGGAGGCTTTGCACAGTTAGTTAAATATCATCCTTATTAATGTATTCACAAACCATATTAATGGTATACTTTTGTACTAGCTATAGCGCAATAAAAGGCACGTTACACGTACCCACGCATAATAAATTGTAATAATAGTAGATTAAAATATGTAACAATCATGCCTCAAGTATGTCTTGTGGTCTTAAATCAGCGTTTCGAAATATACATTACTTCTTACGGGCGTGTTTCGATTCCACAGTTTTCAGTCGTAAGATTTAGACACTTTTTTTCATTCATCACATACATTAATAACCAATTTGGAATTTCCTGATCATAAAATTTACTCAATCACCCTAGATCTAGCACCCTCTGTTGTAATAAAAACTCGTCCCGGAGCGAGACTGCGAACGATGTGAAATATGTGCTTCGCGCCTCGCGGACCGTAGACCGGGCTCACGGCGCCGCATCGTATTGGAGCTTCTGCATTTCATCGTGCAGCCACAGACGTACATTGCAACTGCGGCCGTCTATTGGGCGGCTATTTTTCGAATATTCTGAGTGACATTTGCGAATCCCACCTCCCTGCCTCTTTCAAGCTCCCATTATCACCAAATTAGGCCCACTGGCCAAACTCCGGTTGAGTCTTAAGCCACGGTACGTGGCCTCACAGGGGGGGACGTGCTGCCACGGTACTGACGTCACGACGAGGGGCGTGGCGCCACGGTAGTGACGTCACGTATTGCCACGTAGGTGGGCCACGTGGGGGGCGTGGTACCACGGTAGTAATTTAACACGGGAATCGTTTTGCAACACTTTCAATGAAGTTTTGGATTAAAATACACAATATTATTACTAAAAATTGCAAAATAATCCTTTCCGAATGATGTAGAATTATGGTTCCAGTTAGTTTTAACCCTATTTAATTTCAAATACGCGACCGTAGCGCTAAAGGTCCTTTGGCGGATACCGCCAAAAAGTCGGCATACATCTCTGAGCCTTCCGCTTGCTTGTATTATTTTCGTGTGCGTCTCGTTAATTTGATTTTTTTCTGTTTATAGATACAATTGGAGCTCTCCATCATATCTCCGAATCAAGCTAACTCAATTTGTGGTAACGTATTCTTGATTTTGGGTTTGGTTTAGGCTCTAGGCGTATAATCCGGCCAAGTCTAGGTTAGGTTGGCATTGGCAGGCCTAGGGCTAGGCCTAGCTAGGCCTAACGTTTTACTTCTTCACATATTTTGGTGCGATAGGCCAGGTCTAAACCTCAGTTCTGACGCCAAAATTGGTGTTTATTGCTTTCAAAACCATTCTCCCCAATTATTGGCCTGGGCCCCACTAGCCACTAGCCTAGGCCTAGGCCTAGCTAGGCCCTCATTTGCTGTTGCCTAGGGGATCTAAAGCCTAGCCTAGGGCTAGGCCTAGCTAGGTAGCCCTAGCTAACGAGCTGGCCAAAGAGCCTGGGCCCTAGGCCCAATCCACAATTTTTTGGAAGTAAAGGAGTGTGGCCTAGGCCTGAATCGCCTGACCCAAAGCAGTGCTCGTCAAATAGGCCCTAGGTTTATTGGCTTATCTGATAACTGTTGGCCAAAATTTCAATGCAGGCTATTAGCTTACCAATTGCCTGTTGAGTTTTAGCATATTATGGCCATGTTTGAATGTATGTAGCTATGTAGACCTCTGAGACGGGCGGTCTTGACTACACGAAACCAATGCATCTCCCTTCAAAGGAAGTTGGCACGTAATTGACAAAATTATTTTTGGGTGCGCTCTTAAAAAGTTCCTTGAGCTGGTGCGGCAGGAAGGTGGAACACGTTGGCTAATGGGTTATTAATTAATTATTAAGATAGGTTATAATATGAAATGTCAAAATGTTGTGATGAATATTATTGTGTGAAATATTATTGTAGGGCCTATGTAATGTAAATTGGCTACTTTGCCAGAAAAAATAAACTGAAACAAACTGAAACTGAAACTAATGTAGGCCTACGGTTGTCACTTGCAAGCGCGGGTCGAGCATGGCAGCGGGAAAGTGCGCTACGGAAGTCGAAGTAGAGTAGAGTAGAGTAGAGTAGAGTAGATCTTTATTCACTTAAGACTAATACATGGTACAAGTATACACCTCTTCGTGAAGAGGGAGTGAATAGTTCCTAAGGCTAAAACATGGTAAAAAATGAATAATAAAATAGAATGCATATTTCATGTGAATAAAGTTATATGTATATTACTAGTATGGTATACTAGTATTGAGAATTGAAGTTGTTTGAATAGATTAATTGAGTATTGAAATGAAAAAATGAAATGAGTAATTGGTTTGATATGATACAATACGATGTTATTTAGGATGAATAATAATATAAAAGACTAGCATTTGATATGATATAATGATTATGAAATGGAATTAGTATTGTATTTAATATATACGTGTAGTAGTACGAATCTATAAGGGGCAGTTTGTAGTGGACATGGTAAATTTAAAAATTTACTAAATATAAAATGGATAATCAAATAAAATGTGTATTTAATGTTAATCAAGTATATTGTATTATTAGTATAGTATACAAGTATTGAGAATAGAAGTTGTTTGAATTGATTAATTCAATAATGAAATGGAAAAATGAAATGAGTTATCGATATGATAATAATACAATACGATGTTCATTAGGATGTATAATATATAAACGCTAGCATATGGTATGAAATGATTATGTATTATTGTTTTATGTTTAATAGGGATTAGTTTTGAACTTAAAATATACGTGTAGGCCTATAGTTACGGATCTATAAGGGAAAGTTTGTAGTGGAGAACAAGGTAAATTTATAAATTTACTAAATATAAAATAAATAATCAAATAGAATGAGAATTTCAATGAGAATCAAGTTATATATATAGGCCTAGTACTAGTATGGTATACTAGTACCGGTATTGAGAATTGAAGTTATTTTGAATTGAATAATTGAGTATTGAAAATGAAAAAAAAATGAGTAATAGGTAGCCTATCCTATGATATATGATTATATGAAAAGTATTATTATTGAATTAAAATATATGTGTAGGGCCTAGCCTATAGTACGGATCTATAATGGACAGTTTTGTAGGGAGGACAAGGGTTAATCTGTTGGGAATTCATTTAGTGAGTAAAATGCTCTTTCTACTAGAAATGCTTTTAATTGCTAATAAATATAGTATGATTTTTGATGTCTCTGATGTGTTTTGGTAGCTTATTGTATATGGAGAGGCAGGCGTATATAGGTCCTTTGGAATATTGCGAGGTTTTATGATGGGGACATGGATTTTAGAAATTGCACGGGTGTTATAAGTATGGATGGATTAGTTTTTAGGAAGTATTCTGAATGTGTACGTACAAAAATAGCGGCAATTTGTATAAGGGTACTTACCAGTAAGAATGTTTAATTTGGGGAAGAGTTTTACGGCAGGATCTCTGCCATGAGGATCCTGTGATGATGCGTATAGCTCGTTTTTGGAGTAAAAAGACACGATTAGCTTGTGGTGACATACCCCAGAATAGAAGCCCGTATGAGATGTGCGAGTGGATGTGGGCTGATATATTAATTTCAATATGTGGCTGCTAACAATTGGCTTCATCCTCCTGAGCATAAAAACACCCACTATTTATTTTGGAGCATACTCTTTCGATATGAGCAGACCAATCAAAGGTTCTCCGAGAGTGTAATGCCAAGAAATTTCACGTTGTCAGCTCTCATAATTTTTTGCCATCAATGCGAATTAGGGGACTACTCTGAGGGGGCTAGAGGTGGAGTGGAAGTTAAGGTACACAGTTTTGGTTGGTTGAAGGGAGAGAAGGTTATTTTTACAGTATTCCGACATTGCGTTTGCTTTGGACATTTGAGTTATGTATGAGTTCTGCAAGCCCATCTCTGGTTGCAGTTAAGAGGTGACTTGAGTCATCTACAAATTGCGTCAGTATGCCTACGTCAAATGTGTTGGGCATGTCGTTTACATAAAGTAAGAAGAATGGGGGCCCTAGGACCGTTCCTTGGGGCACACCACAGACAAGGTTTAAGGGGTCGGAGTGAAATTTAGTAATTGTATCATTTTCATCGATATCATCAAGTTCTACTACCTGGAAACGGTCTGATAGAAATGATGCAATCCATCTATTGGCTATACCTCTGATACCTAGAGATTCCAGTTTTGAGAGAAGTATACTATGGTCAATCAATTGTATCAAACGCCTTACTCAAGTCGTAGAATATTCCAATAGCCAGGTCGCCATGATCGAGTGCCTTGTATAGTGCAGATAGGAATGAGAAGATGGCAGTTATGGTTGATTTGCCCTTTTGGAAACCGTGTTGATTGCTTGCAAGAATATTGTGTTTTGAAAGGAAGGATGACAAACGGGAGTACATGATTTTTTCGAAAACTTTAGAGAAAGAGGAGGTTAAGGAAATTGGCCTATAATTGTTAGGATCTCGGTTGTTACCTTTGTGCTTATATATGGGTATTAATTTGGCCTCTTTGAGCTTGGAGGGGAAGGTCCCTGTGCAAAAGGAGGAATTGATGATAAATGCTAGTGGGTGAGATATAATACTTCCACATTTAGCAAGAACAGATCCAGGAACATTGTCTAAGCCTGCAGAATGTTTGTTATTCAGTGTTTTGATGATATCGTCTACTCTACTTCATGATGGGTGGTTGGATGGAGAAAAATTGAATTAATTTCCTGCTTATTCTCGATGACACCAGGAATGAGGTGATTGGTTTGTGTCTGAGGTCGACTGTTTATACCAGCATTGATAAAGACTCATTCAGAATGATTTGATATTACTTTTGGGTCAGAGTTTGGAATTCCGCTAATGTTGATCGTAAGTTGATTTTTAGGACTAGGGGCCTTAGTTTGAGCATTGATAATCTGCCATGTAGCTTTCGATATGTTATTTGCAGAAGATATAACCTGATCATGATGTTGTCGTTTAGCTTGTCTGATGTTAAGTGCATGACCTTTTTTTAATGTACGATACTCATGTTTAAGTTGATGGTCGTTGGGTAATGTTTTGCAATGGTAGTGTAATCGTCGCAGTTGTTGGCCCTCTGCTTTATGGCTGTTTGATAACCACAAACTAGGGTTTTTTTGCTTTTGCCTTTGCCTAACCAAGGGGAATGCTGTGTTAAAATAATGTAAGAAGATCATTAAGAATTGGTTGAACATCTGGTTGGTATCGGTCATAGTCAGCAAGTCAGACCATTCTTCACTACTAAAGTAAATTTATAAAGTGATTTGTATTGCGTTTGCTAAATATTCTAGAGAAACCCAAGTGGGAGAGGCATTTATGGGCGAACTGAGTTGCATGGTTATGGCACACAATGGTCTGAGATGTGTGGGTGAAGGGTATTTGTTTTGTAAAGGGAAGGGTCTAGAGAGGTTTGATGTTGTCGATAAGTGACTGACTTGACCCAAGTGTACGGGTGGGTGTTTAGAATTGTTTCGTGTAAGTTAAATGAGTGTATAAGATCAAGGAATAGGTCGCGGGCTCGTGATTTGGAAAGAAGATCAATATTAAAGTCGCCGCATAGGGCTATTTTTGCCTTAGGGAATCGTTTTGTGACGTTTATAAGGGTCTCTTCTAGTTTATCTAAAATATTGAGAGTTTGCCTAATGGAGATCTGTAGGTATTGTAGTGAAGCTGGGTTATGCTAATGTTATTTGGTTATTATATTTATATTATTATATTATGTAATTGTATTTTGGAATTTTGTATTTGGTAATTGTAATGTAATTTCATGTGGCCTATTAATTATAAAACAGCAAGTTAGGTTTATTGTGCAAAGTGCCAGAGGTGTAGCAAGCTCACTTCCCTGGACTAGTTTACTTCACTGTTATGGAATGTGATCAGTCAGCAATTTTCTGTAAAATCTCGCTGACTGTGATGACATTCACTTGGTGAGGTAATTACAAAGAAGTGACTTGACTAGAGGCTAGGACTGGTGGCAGGTTGGGTGTAACATGGAAATTAGAGTAGGGTCTGGTGTGCTCTCCAAGACAGTTTAAATCCACATTTTTATAATTCTACAACTCTGTTTAACTATCACTCAAATTACCAAGAAAGTACTTTATACAATAAACCACCAGATTCACGAAAGTAACTAGACTACAGTCACTGGAAAGAGAAAGCTTTCCCTACCATCCGTCTTCCCCAAACTACCCCTAACATCTACGGCAAGGCAGGTCCCAGCTCCCCACGACAAACTACAACCATCCCTCAGTCCCGGCTGCCGTAGTTCAGTTGCAGCCAAAAACCACGTCCTTCGAAGAGTCCAATCCGCCCTCGAACTCATCTAACATCTACGAGCTACGAGTGGTGGAGCGGCATTACATGGTGAGCGCATCCGGACTTCTGCTCGCCGGACTCGGCTGTACCGTGCTTTGGAGACTACGATCCCCC